>ML365758.1:0-65340 GCA_005239505.1 Nicotiana paniculata
CTCCTTGTTGCGGCGTGCAACCCGCTCCCACCAGACATATCATATCAATTTATTCATAAAAATTTCACAATTCAGGCTAAGCCCTTCACAATACTTTTATTTTCACAATTTCAAACAGAAAATCATATAGCTCGTAAGCTTTAACCAATATAATTTCACAATAAAACCAATCAGAATATACGTAAACACCATAACGGTGTCAATCCAGCTCAGTCTTTATATACTATCATAAACTCAAGAGAACAACCAACATTTTTAACACACTTACAACAACAATTGGAAATAACTCAATGAAACCCAATAACCACGTGAACCTCAACAATTACGAAACAGTTAGACTGCATTTCTCACAACTTCCTCAATATTATCAAAACGAAACCACCAGGAACGTGTGTATATATATATATATCTATATATATATATATATAATTCGTAAAAATAATGCCAAACCTCTCAACCGTTATACATATCAAAAGGAAACCAGCTCAAACAACCAATACTCTTTCCAAATAATCACAACAATATCTAAGCACAGATCAACAAGGCCAAATAGTCATAGAAGCAATAATGAACATATAACAATTAAGATAATGAAAAAATAAGTGGGGAACGGGAAGGGGGTCATGTTTAACAGACAATTTGGGTGGTGCATAGATACTCGTCACCACACCTATACACCACGCGCATGCGTTTCGCATAACAAACAAGTGGGGAGTCCTATTCCCTCATGCCAAAGTTAGACCAAACACTTACCTCAATTCTGCAGGCCACTCACTGCTCAATTATCGCTTTTCTTTTTGAATTCACCTTTAAATTGCTCGAATCTAATCAAAATTAATTTAATATCATTAACTAATGCTAAGGGAACTAACTTTATTAAAAATATAATTTTTCCTAAGTTTTTTTCAAAAAAAGTGGAAACCCGACCCCGGGCCCGCTTGGTCTAAACTCGGGGTTCGAACCAAATTACATTTACCATTCACCCACGAACCCAAATATGCTATTAGTTTTGAAATCCGACCTTAATTTGATATAAAAATTCAATTTTTACAAAACTCCCTAATTCTACCCAAATCCTAGATTTTTTTACCATGAAAATTCTTTGTTTTTGCTTTAGAAGTGATGCAAAATAGTAAGGAATTGAAATAACAAGGTTTGGAATTGATTACCTATGAATTGGGGATGAAGATTGTTGAAGAAAACTCATTTTTTGGGCTCGAACCTCGAAAATTCGGAGAAGAAAGGGTTCTGCCCGGTTTTTAAAAGGTATTTATAATAGCTGGGATGGGCAATTGTGGGATCGCGGGTAATGAGGTGCGATCACACATGGTAAGGGAGCTGGGGCACTGCGATCGCGGGTGGGGTCGTGCGTTCGCACAGGGGTAGGGGTGCACAGTGCGGTCGCGGAGAACATTGTGTGATCGCACAACATACCTGGACTGTGCTTCGCGATCGCACTCCAGGAGTTGCGTTCGCACAGTACAATATTTTGGGACCCCTGAAGACTACACTATGCGATCGCGGTTATACCTATGCGATCGCGTAGTACCAAAACCTAGACACCAGATATTGGAAAACCAACAGTTCATTTAAAGTGAAAAACACCCCGTGGCCTATCCGAAACTCACCCGAGCTCTCAGGGCTCCAAACAAATCATCCACGCAAGTCTAAAAACATCATACAAACTTGCTCGTGTGATAAAATCATGAAAATAACACGTAAATCTATGAATTAAATCTCAAAACTCATCATTTTTAACAAAAACTCTTAAAGTTCATAATTTCTCAACCGGATGTCCGAATCACGTCAAACGAACTCCGTTTTTCACAAAATTTCACAGTTTACCTTTAAATATCATAACCAAGCTATACCGGGCTCCAGAACCAAAATACGGACCCGATACCATAGTTTTTAGCATTATTTCTTTTCTTTAATTCACAAATATTTCAGCAAAACAATTTCTTTCAAAAATTGATTTCTAAAGCTTGGGACCTCAGAATTTATTTCCGGGCATACGCTCGAGTCCCATATTTTACCGCGGACCTCTCGGGATCGTCGAAACACAGATCCGGGTCCGTTTACTCAAAATATTGACCAAATTCAACTTCTATCAAATTTATGGTTATTTAGCATGGAACGGAGTGTAATTTTATAAAATGACCCCTTGGGTCATCACATCAAGTCTCCATGAGCTATCTAATCCGAGCACACTGGGAATGAATCCAAAATATGCACAAGAAGTGCAGAGTGTAGTATGAGTACAACCGACCCCATGTACTCTTTAAGTGCCGAGCCTAACCTCGACGAAGTAGTGACAAGGCTAAGTTAGGTCACTCAGTATATAATAAAGACAAAAAAAATATGGAACGAAATAAGACAGTCAACTAAAAATAATAGCTACAACCTCAAGAAATAAGCTAGTGACGTTCAGAATTACCAATCCTTATAGTTTCAAATGAAAATACCGTAAACCAACACATCTCAAGGAATTAGAAATACATAGGCGCGCAACCCGATCCTACCGTACAACACAGAATCCTCCCTTATTTCACCGTAACAACATTAACAGCAATAAGCAATACATATGTGTGTGTGTGTGTATATATATATATATATATATATATATATATATTGCGGCGTGCAACCGATCCCACCTTATAGCAATATCGATATCATAATTCACGCTTATTTCATCGTAACAATCCACCTTTATTCCACTTGTTGTGGTGTAGAACCGGATCTCACTGTATCAATACAAATTCACCCTTATTCCACTATATCATTCCACCCTTATTTCACCTGTTGCAGCGTGCAACCCGATCCCACCATATCAATAACAAATGCTCAATATGCACAGTCAAATCAATAAAATCACAAGAACCTTTACAATCAATAAATACCAAGCTGAACCAAAAAGGAAACATTGTAAAACATGGAAATTCATATAGGTAATACCACACAGCAAGTCAAGTCCGGTAATGACAATTAGAAGGTGTAAGTAAGTCAGTTAAGACAAGTAGCAGCGGATCATGAAAATGTGAAAGGATGTAACTATTAACAGAAGAAAACACTGATTTACAAGTAGCAAATAAGGATGGAAGGCATTTAGAGCAGATAAAATTTAAGACAGGGAAGGAGATAATTAAGGAAAAATGGATAATCAGGGAAAACAAGTAATTTGGCGGCGTATAAGCACTCGTCACCTTGAATATACGCCACAACTCATGAAATTCACATAGCACATAGTTCGAGGGTTCCTAATCCCTCAAGTCAAGGTTAAACTCAACACTTACCTCACTCTACAGTCAATTCAGAGCTCTACCAGGGCCTTTCCCCTAGAATCTGCCTCCCAACCACTCGTATCTAACCACAATTGACTCAATAATATCAAATATTTCTAAAGGAATCAATTATAATGCATAAATTTAGAATTTCCAAACTTTCCCCCCAGAATTTCAATTATATTGCTAAAACCCGAGGTTCGGACCAAAATTCATTTACCCATTCACCCCCATGCCTGATTATGCAATTTGTTTCAGAATAAGACCTCAATTAAGGTCTAAATCCCTAACTTATGACCCCCCTCCCCAATTATTCCTAAATCCCTAGTTTCTACCATGGAAGAACAAAGATTAGGGCAAGAAATTAATGGGTGATGTTAGAAATGGAAGAAAATGAGTTAAAGTGCATAAACCTACGAATTGGTGTTGAGTTTTCTCTTCAAAATCGCCTCTAGTCCGAGCTCAAATGGAAGGTTTATGAAAAATGAGAGAAATCCCTTTTTTGGTCTATTTTGAATCACATGGCGTCAGGCCTTCGTCGCGTTCACGAAGGGCCAGCCGTGTTGATGATGTGCAGTAGCCCAAGTGGCTTTCAGATTCGCGAGTCCTTCTTTGTCACGACTCAAAATCCTAACTTAGGTCGTGATGGCGCCCAACAACGGGGTTAGGCAAGACAACACTCAATTTACTAAGGGTCCCTTCTATTAGATTATATATTTCAACATATACTCAGTTTTTAAAACTTAAGACATAAATCGACAAGGATAATTAGCAGGTTTTTAATCAAAACCTGTCATGAGGAGGTGTGAGCCAATATATATACATACCTGTAATCCATAATAAATATCACGTGTGTTCCAGTAACTAGTGTCACAAGTCCTACGGGCATACTAACAGAATATATAAAAGATATAATATATAGTCCCACTGTCTGAAAGAAATAGACGGGAAATAAGCAAAAGAAACTCCATGGTGCTTCCGGAGATCCCCAGGAGAAAGAAACTCATCTTGAAGTCAGGTCCGTCTAAAATCAGAATCAAGCTCCGGTCTGACAACCAGGTGCACCAGCCTCAGAACCTGTACAATTACGTACAAAAGCGTAGCATGAGTACATAAATATATATGTACCCAGTAAGTATCTCGCCTAACCTCGAAGAAGTAGTGACGAGAGGTCGACTTGACACTCACTAAGGTACGCCAATATAATTTAACAGAATATGATGAAAACGGAAGGCATGTAAAGGCAGTGAAGCAGCAAATATATATAAGGCACTGAAATCCAAGGAAGTACTGGAAATAAATAAACAGTTACCACTTCACCTTCCCCAAAATATCTGTCAAATCAATGTCCATGAATTTAGTAACAAATAAATCATGCGCATACAGGATAAGGACAACAGGCCTGAGCCATAAGATAGTCGTGTACGTGCACTACCGAGGGTAGAACTACTCGAACCATAAGTGCACCTTACCATAAAGTACTCACATCTATGCACTGCCGAGGATTGAATGGCCCGAACCATAAGTGCATCTTTTCCATAAAGTAATCATCTCTATGCACTGCCGAGGATCGAATGGCCCGAACCATAAGTGCATCTTCCAATCCGCCGTGGCGTACGGCCCGTTCCCATAAGAGTGGGGGAAATCACACTCCGCTCGCGGAATGTAAATTGCGAAGCGGTCACATGCACACACAATATTCCTTTTTAAATTACTTTTCAGTAAAAAATTCCTTATAAATTTCCTCAAATTCCATGATCTATGGGAAATAAGCCGCATGTAACATTTAATTTATTAAGCATATAGTTCATTTCAAGTACAACACAAGGCATGATGTGGACCTGACTACCCGGACATAATAATAATAGCCGCTACGTACGAAATCTCGTCACTTTGTACGTACGTAGCCCCCACAATTATCACACATAGCATTTAAAACACCTACATGACCAATTCCCTCTTACGAGATTAGAAAGGAGACTCACCTCGTGTCGCACCTGCTCCCCGGGTCAAGAATGCGCCCAAAACTCCGAACTCGGCACCCAAAGGACTCGAAGCTAACAAAACGTTATGTAAATATATCAAATTATACTCAAAGCATAGAATTCTCCTATTATTTACTCAAATTCATCATTCTTGAAGAAATCCCAAAATCCAACCCCGGGCCCGGATGCTCGGATTCCGAAAATTCTTGAAGGAAACACTCACCCATAACCTAAGGATCGTTAATATATGATTTTTGTATTATATTCATAGCCAATGCACGGGTAATTTTCTAAATTTTTGAAAGCCCTAGGTTACTACCCAAATCCTTAATTTTCAGTAATTAGGTAGTTAATTTAACTAGTATTTCATGCATTAAACTAACACTAGGGTAGAATTTACTTACCTTCAATAACTAAATCGTTTTCCCCTCTTAAATGCTAAAAATCGCCCCAAGGAAGAAGAAGAAGATGAGGAAAAATGAATTAATCCCGCTATAATAATACACTGCCCAATGGTTTCCTCTATGCGAACGTAGACTTGGCAGTGCGTTCGCGATGCCTTAAATGATCAGGCCCACATGGGCCTTCTATGCGAATGTGAAGGGAGCCCTGCGAACGCACTGGGTAAGGGGGTAGCTGAGCTGGCCCAATGGTCGGACTCTATGCGAACGCGGGGGAGGTGTGCGAACGCACTAGGTCAGGAGCCCAATCCATCACGATCGCGGTGCCTTTAGTGAAAACTCACAGGGCATTCACCACCCCTGCCCAGTTCCTTCTTCGCGAACGCGGTAACCCCTCCGTGAACGCGGAGAAAGAAATCAGACCTGGAATTTCTGGTGTTTTGAAATTAGCTTCGAGGGGTCCGAAACTCACCCGAGCCCCTCGGGACCCCGTCCAAAGGCACTGGAAAGTCTGTATTCATGATACGGACTCGCTCGAATTTTTGGAACGTGAAAAACAACAATGAGGCTAAGAATCCGACCCCAAAACCAAATTGAATCAAACTTTGAACTTTAAGTTCTAGAATTCGCTAACAATGAGCTGAACCGACCTATATTACTCGGAATGACACCAAATTTTTCAGGCAAGTCATAGATGACATAACGGAACTATTCCCGGTCTCAGAATTCCGTTCGGACCTCGATATCACAAAAACATGTCCCAAACCACAATATTAATTTAAGGAAATTCTTATTTCGATATTGGGCGCCGAAACGCTCCCGGGTCATCAAAAACCCATTTCGAACATACGCCCAAGTCCAAAATCATCTTACGAAGCTACCGAAACCGTCAAAATTAGATTCCGAGTTCGTTTGCTCAAAATTTTGACCGAAGTCAAACTTGGCCTTAAAGGCCAACCTGAAGGAACCAAATGTTCCAATATTGCTCTAAACATTTCTGAATTCCGGACCACTCGCCCCCGCAAGTCATAAATCACAATAAGTCGCTATGAGAAGATTCATTTAGGGGAACGGGGTCAGATTACGCAAAAGGATTGGTCGAGTCGTTACATTCTCTACCTCTTAAATAAATGATCGTCCTCGAACGGGTCTAGAATCATACCTGAAGTGCTGAATAAGTGCGGATATCTGCTCCGCATGTCCTCCTCGGACTCCTAGGTCGCTTCCTTGATTGGTTGGCCCTTCCACTAGACCTTCACTACAGACACTCTCTTGGACCTCAACTGGCGATCCTGTCTATCAATAATAGCATTTGGCTCCTCTTCGTAGCCCAACATCTCATCCAAGTGAATAGTGCTGAAATCAACCACGTGAGAGAAGTCGGCGTGGTACCTTTGGAGCATGGATACATGAAAGACCGGATGAACTGCTGATAAACTGGGAGGTGAGGCTAGCTCATAAGCAACCTCCCCAACTCGCCTCAGCACCTCGAAGGGACCTATAAACCTCGGGCTTAGCTTGCCTTTCTTCCCAAACCTCATAATACCCTTCATCGGCGAGACCTTCATCAGAACCTTGTCTCCGTCCATAAATGATACATCACGCACCCTCTGATCCGCGTAACTCTTCTGTCTGGACTGCTCTGCGGAGCCTCTCCTGAATCAACTTCACCCTCTCCAAAGCATCCCTTACCAGGTCGGTACCATATAACTTAGCCTCGCCAGGCTCAAACCACCTGATAGGGGAACGACATCGCCGATATATAAAGCCTCAAATGGAGCCATCTCGATACTGGACTGATAACTATTATTGTAAGAAAACTCGGCAAAAGGCAAGAACTGGTCTCACTGATCTCCGAAGTCAATCACGCTTGCCATGAGCATGTCCTCCAATATCTGAACTGTACGCTCCAACTGGCCGTCAGTCTGAGGGTGAAATGCTGTGCTGAGATCTATCTGGGTGCCCTTCTCACAATGAAATTCTCTACAGAAATGCGAGGTGAACTGAGGACCTCGATCTGATATAATGGACACTAGCACACCGTGCAATCAGACTATCTCCCGAATGTAGATCTGGGCTAACCTCTCAGAAGTATATGTAGTAGCTACAGGAATGAAATGTGCCGATTTGGTCAATCTATCCACAATGACCCAAACCGCGTCAACCTTCCGCAAAGTCAGAGGCAACCCAACCACGAAGTCCATAGTGATGCTCTCCCATTTCCACTCAGGAATGGGCATCTGCTGAAGTAGGCCTCCTGGCCTTTGGTGCTCATACTTCACCTGCTGGAAATTAAGACACCTAGTCACATACTCCACAATGTCCCTCTTCATTCGCCTCCACCAGTAATGCTGCTTCAAATCACGATACATCTTCGTAGCACCAGGATGAACAGAATACCGAGAACTGTGTGCCTCGTTTAGAATCCTCTCCCTCAGGCCATCAACATTAGGAAAACATTAACGACCCTGAAGTCTCAGAACACCATCCTCGCCAATGGAAACCTCCTTGGCACCACCCCGTACCACTGTATCCCGAAGCTCTGATAAGCACGGATCATCGAACTACCGGGCCTTAATCTCCCCAAATAACAAAGACTGAGCAACCACATGTGCTAAAACTCGACGAGGCTCTAAAAGGTCTAATCTCACCAGGCGATTGGCCAAGGACTGAATGTCCAAGGCTAGAGGTCTCTCCTCTGCTGCAATATAAGCCAAGCTACCCATACTCTCCGCCTTCCTGCTCAAACCATATGCTACCACATTAGCCTTGACCGGATGATAAAGAATGGTGATATCATAATCCTTCAACAATTCAAACCACTTGAGCAGCCTGAGATTAAGATCTCTCTACTTGAACAAGAGTTGCAAGCTGCGGTGGTCTGTATAAACCTCACAGGACACCCCACACAAGTAGTGCCTCCAAATCTTAAGAGCATGAACAATCGCCACCAACTCTAAATCGTGCATAGGGTAATTCTTCTCATTAAACTTTAGCTGGCGCGAAGAATAAGAAATAACTCTCCCCTCCTGCATCAACACACATCCTTCCAACACACGAAGCATCGCAATACACTGTATACATCCCTGAACCGGAAGGCAACATCAGAACTGGTGTTGAGGTCAGCCTTGAGCTTCTCAAAGCTCGCCTCACACTCGTCAGACCATCGAAACATGGAATTATTCTGATTCAATCTAGTCAATGGAGCTGCAATAGAAGAGATCCCCTTCACAAATCGGCGATAATAGCCTTCTAGACCCAAAAAGCTCATGATCTCTGTAGCTGAAGTAAGACGCGACCAACTCTGAATTGCCTCGATCTTCTGAGAATCAACCTTGATACCCTCCCCGGATAACACATGCCCCAGAAATGCTACAGAATCCAACCAGAACTCACACTTGGAGAACTTAGCATATAGCTTCTATTCCCGCAAGGTTTGGAGCACAACTCTCAAATGCTGCTCGTGCTCCCCCAGGCTACGTGAGTAAATCAAGATGTCATCACTAAAGACAATAACAAAGGAATCAATATACGGCCTGAACATCCTATTCATCAAGTCCAAGAATGCTGCTGGGGCATTAGTCAAGCCAAAGGACATCACCAGGAACTCATAGTGGCCATATCTCGTACGAAAAGCAGTCTTCGGAACATCTAAGGCCCGAATCTTTAACTGATGATATTTCCGATCTCAAATCAATCTTAGAAAACACTCGAGCACCCTGCAACTTGTCACGCCCCAAACTTGGGAGGCGTGGCTGGCACCCGGTACCGTGCTGGCCCGAGCGAACCACTCTGTAACTCATTTATTTTCTTTGTGACTGTCATGGACCAACATGGACGGAACTCGTAATGTACAACTTGTAAGTGGGAAACACTGTATCAATAAACTATCATTCATAAAACATGAATACATATGGGCCGTTAAGGCCTCTGACATACTGTACAAACTGAACATCTATCTACAAAATCTCTAAGATTTACTGACATCAAATGGGACAGGGTACCGGCCTACCCATATGTCTGTAGTAAAACTTTGACACGATGACTCATAGACTTGGTTGCACTCCGAATGAGGTGGAGTCTTACCGATCCTTCGCTGAATGCCAATCTCGTCTATTATGAGGGCTCGTGAAATTGATTATGTATACCTGCATGCACGAATGCAGCGTCCCCAACAAAAGAACGTTAGTACGAATAATGTACTGAGTATGTAAGGCAGAACTGAAACATAATAATAAGTCAATATTAATTAAAGACACATACAATCAACCTGTAAGTATGGATAACTTTGTAAATCATGAAATATTTATAATGTCATGCATATGCATACAAATGTCATGTAATGCATAGGTCTGTACGTATATAATATCATTAAGCCTCTCAGGGCATCCCACCATATCATCTCGGCCACTGTGGAAAAAATCATCAACGTATACCAGATGATCAGGTGGTGGTACGTATATAACACCATAACCTTTCCCATATCCCATATACTTATATATACATACATATATACGCGTATATAACGCCATCTGAGTCATGGATCAATGTACATGTATAAATGCATGAAATGCATAAGAAATACGTTAATAAGATTTTCTCAGAATGCCATAAAAATCAATATGCCTTTCGGATGAACATTATCAAATATGTATTTTTCTGAGACCCATGAACAGAAGATAATAATAATTCATATTGGGGAATTAAGAATGTAAACACCCCTAGTATTTCTATGACTAGAGTAATTTATGAAAATCATGCGTTTTCTCGTTTCTTCTATATAATTTGAATCATGCCAAAAAAAGAAAAAAGAGACGGCCTTAACATACCTGAGACGATTCTCTATCGGAAACAACCTCTATTATAAGTATTAGCTGCCCCAGGAGATTTACAATTATAATTTGAAGCCCAGGAGTGTTACAAGGCACCAAATCTCTTTTCTCCATTCAGCCCGACGTAGAGTCAAATTCACCACAAAGATGGAATCTTTTCTTTCCAATTAATTTTTTTGATGCTAATATTCATCTCATTTACTCTAATATCGTAATTTTAAGGGCTGACTCAATGCAATATATATTCAGACCATCTTATCACTATTTTGTAGTAGAAAAAAAGGTAACAAAGAGTGCTCATTCTTCAAATAGGAAATAAAAATTCTTATGAAGAACTTGGAGAAGAAAAGAGTTAAAGAATGCACAAAAAAAAAAAGGAAATGAAGAAAAGAAATATAAGTTGGAAGTTTTGTTGGATTGAACCTTCGCTTTCCTTTTTTGCAATGCTTTCAATTAGGAGGAAATGCGTATAATATCTTACTTTTTTAATCTATGTCCAAATAAGACCAACTTTGTATAAAGTTTAATGTCTTACACGTTACCATCCTATATACTTTAGATAGAGCCACATAAGCTCATATGACTACTTAGTCATATGTCTCAACAGTGGCTTACTGCCACGTTTTTCCCTCTTAAACTTATTCAAATTTTTATCCACCAATTTACTTAATTACACTGTTAATCTTCCATCAAAAGTCCACAATTAACTAAATTTCACATAATTAGAAATTATCTCAAATTACTTAAAATTTTACTTATTTTTAATATACTTTATATACCGTACTATTACGGTCATGTGGTACAAAGTAAAATAAATACATACACTATTATTTTATTAAAATATCCATGTAAAAATACATAATTTTCCTCAACCCCTAATTTTTCTAATCTCATATAAAGAGTAAAAATTCTCATATGCTTAATTCTTAAAATGGTAAAAAAAAGATAACCTTTTCTTGTGAGAAATAATTTCTATCTTCACAATAAGGAAATTTCATAAACTCTCTCATATTAGATATGTGTAAAATTTAAAGCTTATTCAAAAGTGGTAATATTAATAACTATATAAAATTATTTTTTTAAACTATTTTTGTTCCACTGAAAATTCCATGTCAATATATATAATGGTATCAAGGTTGTTAAACTTACGGGGTGCAACACACTTGGTCAAACAAATCATCAATGTGCGGCAAAGGATACTTGTTCTTAATGGTGACCTTGTTCAACTAGCGGTAATCAATACACATTCGCATGGACCCATCCTTCTTCTTCACGAATATAACTGGAGCACCCCACAGCGATACACTCGGTCTGATGAACCCCTTAGCTAACAACTCCTCAAGCTGCTCCTTCGGAGCCATACGGTACAGAGGAATAGATATAGGCTGGGTGCCTAGAGCTAAACCAATGCAGAAATCAATATCACGATCCGGAGGCATGCCTGGAAGGTCTGAAGGAAATACATCAGCAAACTCTCGAACCACTGGCACTGAATCGATCGTCGGAGACTCGGCAGTGGTGTCCCACACATAAGCAAGATAGGCCAAACAACCCTTCTCGACCACATGTCGAGTCTTCAGGAATGAAACAACCCGGCTGACTGCACTAACTGAGGAACCTCTCTACTCCAACCTAGGCGACTCGGGCATGGATAAAGTAACTGTCTTAGCATGGCAAACTAGCACGACATGATAAGAAGATAACCAATCCATGCCTAGAATAACCTCAAAATCAACCATGTCGAGCAATAAAAGGTCCGCTCTGGTCTCGAACCCACAGAAGGTGATCAGACAAGACCAATAGATCCAGTCTACCACCATAGAATCGCCCACATGAGTGGAAACATATATAGGAGAACCCAAGGAATCGCGAGGAGCATCCAGAAAATGAGAAAATAATTTTGAAACATATGAATAGGTGGATCCTGGATCAAATAATACTGAAGCCTCTCTACCACATATTGAGATAATACCTGTGAACATGGCGCCTGAGGCCACTGCATCTGATCTGGCCGGAATGGCATAGAATCTAGCTAACGTACTGGAAGACTAAGCTCCACCAGACTGAACAGGAGCTGCCTGACCTCCCCCTGATTGGCCTCCACCTCTAGGACGACCCCTTTCGACCTGTCCTCCACCTCTAGGTGGCCGGACTGCTGGTGCCGGAACCATCATCTGATAACCCTGCTGTACGGCCTTGCCCCAAAACTTGGGACAATGCCTCCTCATATGACCTGGCTCTCCACACTCGTAAAAACCCCCAGATACCATAGTCTGCTGCCCCAAAGAAGAACCCTGAATGGCCGGAGGGCGATGTGGGCCCTCTGGAATAGTAATGAAGTAGGGTTCGGAGGATCTCAGATGATTGGGATAACCACTCGGTGAACTCTCAATGGATGGAGGACGGTAGGAATGCTCTGTCATGGAGCTGAAATGAGGCCTCTCTGGAACACCTCAGGGAGGTGGTGGAGGTGCTGAATATGAAGGCATGTTGGGCTAACTACTGCTAAACTGATCTCTTCCTCTAGCCGGGACACCTCTGAAATCTCCGGAGAATCTAGCCCTCTTGTCCTGCTGCCCCTGCTCCCTGCTCCTCGACCGATACCCCTCGATTCTGCAAGCAATCTTTACCACGAGCTGATAAGGAGTACCCATCTCCACCTCTCGGGCCATGGTGGCCCTAATACCTGGATGCAACCCATCAATAAATCTCCGCACCTTCTCTACATCAGTAGGTAGTATCATGAGTGCATGGTGAGACAACTCTGAAAATCTGGCCTCATAATCTGTCACTCACATCTGTCCCTGCTCTAGCCGCTCAAACTGATAGCGCAACTCTTCCCTCTCAGAGGGTTGGATATATCTATCCAAAAACATCTGCGTGAACTGTTCCCAAGTGACAGGAAGAGAATCTGCTGGCCTGCTGAGAATATAGGACTGCCACCACTTACGAGCTCTGCCCTCTTAACTGGAAGGTAGTGAAATCCACTCCATGGGACTCTAGTATCATGATGTTGTGCAGTCTGTCCCTGCACCTGTCCACAAAATCCTGGCCATCCTGGCCTCGCTCACCCCCGAAGACTGGAGGGTGCAATCGAGCCCATCTATCCAATAACTTATGCGGATCACCGTCCGCAGCTGGTCTGGGCTCAGGTGCTGCTGCAACAGGATGGACCCAACCCACGGGCAGTGTACCCGGGGTAGGATGTAATGCTGTTGTCTGGCCTGCAGCCTAGGAAGTAGGGGTCTGGACTCCCCCTCCCTCCTGAGAAGTGGCAGGATCTGCTGGAAATAAACCAGCCTGGGACATAGTGTCCATAAATCTCATCATACGACCCATGACTGCCTAGAAGCCTGGCTCCGTCATGAACTCTACTGGATCAGGATCTACTGAAGGCACCTCATCCTGCTCCTCTACGATAGGGTCCTCTGGTGGTGGAACCGGAATAGCTCTGGGACACCCTCGTCCCCTACCTTGGGTCGGTGCCCTCCCCCGGTCTCTGCTGCGTCCTCACCATCTGTGAGAGAATATCAGATGCACGCGTCCTCACCATCTGTGAGAGAATAGAAGAATGATTTCAGTAAATCATCGACTTCACGATAGAATAAGAACAAAGAGAGGTTTCTTAACACCCTATCGCCTCCTGAATAAGTACAGACGTCTCCGTACCGATCCGCAAGACTCTACTGGGTTTTCCCGTGACTCGTGAGACTTACGTGAACCTAGTGCTCTGATACCATGTTTTCACGACCCAAAATCCTAACTTAGGTCGTGATGGCGCCCAACAGCGGGGTCAGGAAAGCCAACACTCAATTTACTAAGTGTTCCTTCTTATTAGACTAAACATTTAAACATATGCTCAGTTTTTAAAACTTAAGACATAAATCGACAAGGATAATTAGCCAGTTTTTAATCAAAAAGGATCATGAGGAGGCGTGAGCCAATATATATACAGACCTGTAATCCATAATAACTATCACGTGTGTGCCAGGAACTAGTGTCACAAGTCCTACGGGCATACTAACAGAATATACAAAAGATATAATATACAGTCCCACTGTCTGAAAGAAATAAACGGGAAATAAGCAAAAGAAACTTCATGGTGCTGCCGGAGATCGCCAGGAGAAAGCAGCTCACCGTGAAGTCAGTTCCGTCTAAAATCAGAATCAAGCTCCGGTCTGACAACCAGGTGCACTAGCCTCAGAACCTATACAATTAAGTACAGAAGCGTAGCATGAGTACATAAATATATATGTACCCAGTGAGTATCTTGCCTAACCTCGAAGAAGTAGTGACGAGAGGTCGACTTGACAGTCACTAAGGTCCAACAATATAATTTAACAGAATATGATGAAAACGGTAGGCATGCAAAGGCAGTGAAGCAGAAAATATATATGAGGCACTGAAGTCCAAGGAAGTACTGGAAATAAATAAAAAATTACTACTTCACCTTCCCCCAAATATCTATCAAATCAATGTCCATGAATTTAGTAACAAATAAATCATTCGCATACAGGATAAGGACAAACGGCCCGAACCATAAGTGCACCTTACCATAAAGTACTCACATCTATGCACTGCCGAGGATCGAACGGCCCGAACGATAAGTGCATCTTTGCCATAAAGTAATCATGTCTATGCACTGCCGAGGATCGAACGGCCTGAACCATAAGTGCATCTTCCAATCCGCTGGGGCGTACGGCCTGTCCCTATAAGAGTGGTGAAATCACACTCCGCTCGCGGAATGTAAATTGTAAAGCGGTCACGTGCACACACAATATTCCTTTTTAAATTACTTTTTAGTAAACAATTCCTTCCAATTTTTTCAAGTTCCATGATCTCAGGGAAATAATCCGCATGTAACATTAAATTTATTAAGCATATAGTTCATTTCAAGTAAAACACAAGGCGTGATGTGGACCTGACTACCCGTACATAATAATAATAATAGCCGCTACGTACGGACTCTCGTCACTTTGTACGTATGTAGCCCCCACAAATATACGTACGGACTCGAAGCTAACCAAACGTTACGTAAATATATCAAATTATACTCAAAGCATGGAATTCTCCTATTATTTAGTCAAATTCATCATTCTTGAAGAAATCCCAAAATCCAACCCAGGCCTGCATGCTCGGATTCCGAAAATTCTCGAAGGAAACACTCACCCATAACCTAAGGATCGTTAATATATGATTTTTGTATTAATTCATAGCCAATTCATGGGTAATTTTCTAAATTTTCGAAAGCCCTAGGTTACTACCCAAATCCTTAATTTTCACTAATTAGGTAGTTAATTTAACTAGTAATTCATGCATTAAACTAATACTAGGGTAGAATTTACTTACCTTCAATAAGTAGGTCGTTTGCCCCTCTTGAATGCTAAAAATTTCCCCAAGAAAGAAGAAGAAGATGAGGAAAAATGAATTAATCAGCTATAAAAACACACTGCCCAGTGGTTTCCTCTATGCGAACGCAGCCTGGGCGGTGCGTTCGCGATGCCTTAAATGACCAGGCCCACATGGGCTTTCTATGAGAACGCGGAGGGAGCCCTGCGAACGCACAAGGTAAGGGGGTAGCTGGTCTGGCCCAATGGCCGGACTCTATACGAACGCGGGGGAGGTGTGCGAACGCACTGGGTCAGGAGCCCATCCCATCGCGATCGCAGTGCCTTTAGCGCGAACGCACAGGGAATTCACCACCCATGCCCAGTTTTTTCTTCACGAACGCGGTAACCCCTCCGCGAACGCGGAGTAGGAAACCAGACCTGGAATTTTTGGTGTTTTGAAATTAGCTCCGAGGGGTCCGAAACTCACCCGAGCCCCTTGGGACCCCGTCCAAGGCACTGGCAAGTCTGTATTCATGATAAAGACTCACTCGAATTTTCGCAACGTGAAAAATAACAATGAAACTAAGAATCCGATCCCAAAACCAAATTGAATCAAACTTTGAACTTTAAGTTCTTGAATTCGCTAAAAATGCGCCGAACCGACCTATACTACTCGAAATGACACCAAATTTTGCAGGCAAGTCATAAATGACATAACGGAACTATTCTTTGTCTCGGAATTCCGTTCGGACCTCAATAAAACAAAAACACGTCCAAAACAACAATATTAACTTAAGGAAATTCTTAATCCAAAACCCATTCCGAGCATATGTCCAATTCCGAAATCATCATACGAAGCTACTAGAACCGTCAAAACTCGATTCCGAGGTCGTTTTCTAAAAATGTTGACCGAAGTTAAACTTGGACTTAAAGGCCAACTTGAAGGAACCAAGTGTTCCAATATTGCTCTAAAAATTTTTGAATCCCGGACCACCCGCCCCGCAAGTCATAAATCACAATAAGCCGCTATGACAAGTTTCATTTAGGGGAACGGGGTCCGATAACGCAAAAAGACCGGTCGGGTTGTTACATTCTTCCCATTCGCGAAGGCTGCTCCCCCTGGCCTTCGCGTTTGCGAGCTAGTGCTCACGCTCGCATATAAGAACAACTGTCCCCTCCCCTAGGTCCCTAAAGCTGCGCGTTTGCAAGAAGCTGGTCACGTTCGTGAAGGGTAAGGCCCCCATTGCTCCACGTTCGCGACCCAGCTATCGCGTTCGCGATGGAGAAAATCCATCCAGCACCAGTTCATTCTTCGCGCGAAGAAGGAAACACCAAAAACCAGCAGAAATGGAAAACCAACAATTTTTCTAAGTTTAAACCATCCGTAGCCTATCCGAAATTCACCTGATCCCTTGGGGCTCCAAACCAAATATGCACATAAGTCCAAAAACCTCATAGAAACTCGCTCGCCTGATTAAAACACCAAAATAGTGCCTAGAACTATGAATCAGACACCAAATCAAATAAAATTTTCAAGAAAACTTAAAAACTTCTATTTTAACAACCGAACGTCCAAATCGCGTCAAATCAACTCCCTTTCTCACCAAATTTGATAGCCAAGTCATAAATATAGTAATTGACCTATATCGAGTTCCGAAACCAAAATACGGATCCGGTATCATCAAAGTCAACATCGGTCAATTCTTTAAAATTATTAAACCTTTAAATTTTTAATTTTCGACAAAAATCAATAACTCGAGCTAGGGACCTCCGAATCCAATTTCGGGCATACGCCCTGATTCTAAATCACGGTACGGATCCTCTGGGACCATCAAAACACAGATCCGGGTCTGTTTTCTTAAAACATTAGCCGAAGTCAACTTAAATAGATTTTTAAGGATATATTTAATATTTATCAATGTTTTAACATAAAAGCCTTCCATAAAAAATACCCCGGTTGTGCATGCAAACCGAGGAAGGCTTAAAGAAGCTATTGGAGTCTTTATAACACAGAATTAGGTTCATAAACTCTAGATGACCTATCGGGTCATTACATTCTCCACCTCAAAAAAACCGTTCGTCCTCGAACGGACAAAGAAAAATACCTGGGTTGGTGAAAAGGTATGGATATCTACTACGCATGTCCGAATCGGACTCCCAAGAGGCTTCCTCGATCGTTTGGCCTCTCCACTGCACTCGAACTGAAGGATAATCTTTGACCTCAACTATCGATTTGTCGGGCTAGAATAGCCACCGGCTCCTCCTCATAAGTCAAATCCTTGTCTAACTGGACTGAGCTGAGATCTAACACATGGAACACCTGATGAACTGCTAATAAACTAGGTGGCGATGCGAGCATGTAACCCGCCTCACCCACTCTCTCCAGAATCTCAAAGGGTCCGATGTACCCAGGGCTCAACTTGCCCTTCTTTCCGAACCTTATCACACCCTTCATGAGTGTAATCCGAAGCAGTACTCTCTTCTGACCATGAATGCAACATTGATAAGTGGGGATTTTGACTACTTATTAGCGCCTTTTAGCTTTCGTTTTAGTCCAAAAGTGTTTAGTTGTATTCCTGAATCTATGCAAGAGCCAAAGTTGTATTCCAGAAATCAATTATGCGACCACACTCAGGAAATGTGCGGTCCACAGAAGAGCCCTATGTGATCGCACCAAGAATTGTGCGGACCGTAGAAGATGAGAGATGTGGCTGCAATCAAGAATTGTGCGGCCGTAGGGTCAACGCCTGTCAAGACTAAAGAAAAGTGCGGATCGCACATGGAATTGTGCGGCCGCAGACCCTCCAAAAGGGCATTTTTGTCTGAAAATTCCAACTTTGTATAAATAGACTACTTTCATGAAATCAGGTCATGTTTTGAATATTGAAAGTGTTGTAACCGTTTTTCCTTACCTCTTTAGGGAACTTTAGCTTACTCTGGTGATTTAACATTGGATTTTTATGTTTTAATCTTGCAATATGAGTTTTATCATATTTTTATTTTCTTCTATACCCATTATGAGTAGCTAGATTTTTATCTAGGGTTGTGACCCAAACCTAGTGTGTAAACCTAATGGTTCTTTGATTTAGGGCTTGTTTATGGTTGAGTGTTTATTACTTAGCCTTGTTCTTGATTTTAATTGTTGAATTCATGGTTGCAAACATTAGTTCATGCCTATTTGACATGGTCTCTACTTGAGAAAGAGATAGAAAAACTTCTCTAACAAGAATTTGGGATAAAATCAAGAGATTGATTATGTGCCGTAGAATTTCGGCACTTTTGACATTATAACATAGACTTTCGCTCGTCTTTTAAAGAATTTAAAGTTATTTATTATGTAGTTTTGATGTTTTTCAGTATACCAGACTTGAAGAACCAAGAACACAGAAAAGATGAAAAAACCCAGTAGAAGGGCTGAAATGCGACAGGTTTGTCACCGCAAAAGTGATGTACGAGCCGCAAACGAACTGTAGAATGAAGCAGCTGTTTCCAGTTTTTGAGGGAGTATGCGGTCTATTATGCGTCTCATAAAGCTTGTGCGGACCTAATAATGACCGCATAAGTGCAAGAAAGATTTATGCAAGAGCAATTTTGTGGCATTGTCTGGATCGCGTAATCAACATGCGGACCACATAACGGATCTGTGATGAACAACTGGCAACTGGCCGTGTAACTATTCGATGTATTTTCATTTATTCGAGTCATGAACGTGATCTACGACCCATTATGTGGTCGCAGGTATGATCTGCAGAGGTATTTTTGTTAAAATATGACCTCGACTTTTAGCCCATTATAAATAGATTAACTAGGGTTTTTGTGGGACATCTTGTCCGAAAAAAGGATACATTTAGAGCATTCAATACACTATTATTTTAGAAGCTTTTGAAGAGAGAATCTTGTATCTTTGTAAGATTTATGACTTTCTTTATTGCTTTGTTCTTGCATTCTACATGAGAAGCTAGTTTAAATACTAAGATTGTGGACCCTAAATGGGTGCAATGTTAATGTGTGTTTACCATTGAATATATATATATATATATATATATATATAATGTTTGGTTGGTATTTATTCATTTCTCATGCTTCATTTAGTGTTGGTGGTTGCAAACATTGACTAATGCCTTTTCACTCTATCTTTACTTGGAAAAGTGGGTTATGGTTTGGTAGAATTGAATAGCAAAAACTCAGGGCTTTAAACCTTGTTTAATAGAATCGCTTAAGAATAAGTGAGTTCTATTTGGCATAAACTGGTTTTTCTTAAGTATAAATCTTGTATATTTGGAAAAACCATAAAGAGAAAATACTACCTAACTGTTGGAAAATATTGGGTAGTCATTTAGAAACCATTTGCATATCAAAAGACCTTCCATTAGAAATATATCATATTAACACCGATAGCATTCTATTCTATTGATGGGGACACAACCTTGGTTTCCTTAATCAATTTAATTACATTTTTACAACAAAATAGTTCTCCTTATTACTCATAATTACAACACTCTCTTTTAATCTAGCGGAGTAGGATTACGATTTAAGTCAAGTTTCACACTATTCAAGCAACTTTTTCACACCTATTCCCTGTAGAATTCGACCACGACCTAGTTGGATTATTATATTTGACATCGACCATCTTACCCCATTTATTTAGGTGTAATTTGAGCGTATCAAATTTTGGCGCCGTTGCCGAGGAATATGGTTTTTAAATTACTATTTAGTGTGTTTTACTTTACGTCTTCTTCTATTCCATCACACTTTGCTTGCTTTGGTTGGTGTCACTAGGAAAACATGGGTGAGCCGGAAGAAGAAAATATTTTTGCGGATATAGATGAGTATATTGAGGATACAAATGCCATTGTCGCTCCAAGATTTGATGTTGCCACCTTCAAGGTGGAACAAAGTCTAATCCTAATGCTCAAGGCAGAGGGTTTTTTCAGAAATTCCACAGATGATGATTCCACACAACATCTCAGAAACTTCTTAGGTGTGTGTGTGATGCACAAGCAGAATCACGTTTAAAATGATGCCCTAAGGCTAAGGGTGTTCAAGTACTCTCTAACCGGAGGGGCAAGACAATGGATCGAAAATCTACCACTGAATTGCATTCATAATTGTCCCGAACTTGTCCGAGCTTTCCTAGCTAAATGGTTCCCACAAAACAAGAAGTCTGAGCTCCGGGATAAAATTTTCTTTTTCAAGCAATTAACGGGAGAGTATCTACATGAGGCATGGGATCAATTTAAGCTATATCTAGTGACGTCACCGAATCATGGTTTTTCGGACAACATCTTGTTGGAGAAGTTTTATCTGGACTTGGATCCTATGAATCAATCCATCTCCAAAAATTCAGTTGATGGATCCTTTATGGATAAAACATTTGCAAGGGTCACACAAATCCTTGACAAGATGGCAGAACATAATCAAGCTTGGAACTCGGAAGAAACCACGAGTTGAATTGCATATGGTACTCCTTTATTGACCAACATGATTAAGGAGAACTAATAAAGAGATCAAGTAATTACGGGCTTGCAACCAACATCAATGTGTTGACTAAGATGTTCACCGAAAGCGAAAAACAAACGTGAATGTTGTGGAAGATGTGCAACCCTTGTCAAATGAGGATTACGAAGAAACAAATTATGTCAACAACTCTCAAGGTGGTTACCAAAGACATTCCTACCAAGGTTCAGGACCACAAAACCAATGGAGGTCTAACCCGCAAAGGCAAGGCCATCAACAGTGGCGAAATGATCAAAGTAGTTCAAATCAGGGTAATTGGAGAAACAACAACAACAACTTTTCAAGTCGGTGTTCAAACCCCTATGTTCCACCAATGGGGCAATATTCTAGCTCTCCGCATTAGAAGGAAAGTTCTTCAAGTGAGTTCAAGTTGGAAAACATGCTTGAACGAGTATTGCAAAATCAAGAAAGATCTGACACTTCAATGACGAACATGACCGAGCTTGTGGATTCTCACACCGTATCATACAAAAGTTAGAAATGCAAATGAGATATCTATCAAGAGAGAAAAATCCGAAGAAGAAGGGCATGCTCCCAAGTGACATAATATCAAACCATAAAGGTAATGGGGGTGGTCCGACTTATCATTGTATGGCAATCGCAAATCGAAGTGGGAAAATACTTCAAGGAGAGAATGAATAAGTGGTCTAAGTGTAAGATTCTGAACAAGAGGTTGAGGAACAAGTTGAGGTGCCAATTGTTGTTGAAGCTGAAAGACTCCCAAAAGAGGTGAAAATTCAAGAAGTGAACTGAGAAGAGGTTAAGGAGAAGGTAAAAGAGACACGAAAAGCTCTAGCACCAATTCCTAGGCCTCCTCCTTTCCCTCAAAATTTTCTAAGAGGGTTGATGATAGCAAACTTGAGAAGTTCTATGACATTCTCAAACAATTAGCAGTGAACATTCCATTTGTGGAAGCATTTCAAGAGATGCCGGGTTTTGCTGAGTACTTGAAGGAATTGATCACCAAGAAGAAAAACACCAAGAATGAAGTGGTGAATATGACTCATTGGGTTAGTTCCATCATTCAAACAACCACTGTTCAAAAGAAAGAGGACCTATGAGCTTTCACCATTCCATGCACTATCGGGTTGCACAATTTTGCACGAGCTCTTTGTGATAATGGGGCTAGCATTAACTTAATGTATCTTTATATTTACAAGAAAGTGGGGTTTAGGTATGCCTAGTCCTATAAGTATGAGGTTGCAAATGGCTGACTGTTCAATAAAGAGACATGTGGGAATTGTTGATGATGTTCTTGTGAAAGTGGGGAAGTTCCTCCTCCCTACCGACTTTGTTATCCTTCATTGTGCTATTGATAAGGAAATCCCTATCATATTGGGGGAACCATTCCTTTCTACCGGAAGAGCACTCATGGATTCAGAACGAAATGAGATCAAGTTCCGAGTTAATGACGACGAGGTTACCTTTCAAGGGAGTAAGGGTATGAAATTGCCACATGCATACGAAAGTATCTCAATCATTGATATTGTTGATTAGGTAGAGGATGCAGTTGAGGTGAAGATGGAAGAAGAATGCCTTGGTGAGGCATTGGCGGCTATTTTAGTAAATTTTGATGGTGAAGACATGGAAGGATACATGGAATCGGTAAATGCATTAGAAGGGCTTGGGTCCTACACTTATGCATCAAAGAAACTTTATCTTGAATTAGAGAATAGAGTCACTCCTCCCGCTAAACCTTCAATTATCGAGTCGCCACAACTTGAGCTCAATCCACTTCCACCGCACTTACGGTATAAATTTCTTGGTACTTATGAAACTATACCTGTAATAGTTTCTTCTTTGTTGAATGATGTGCGGGTTGAACACTTGTTGAATACCTTGAGGGAACAGAGACAGGCCATTGGGTTGACAATAGCAGACATCTGAGGAATTCCCGCTAGAATTTGTGAGTACAAGATACAATTGGTGCAAGAGAGCAAACCTAGCATGGAGCATCAAAGAAGGTTAAACCTTTACATGAAAGAGGTGGTGAATAAATAAATCATAAAATGGCTGGATGTCGGGGTCGTCTACCCCATTACCGATAGTCCTTCGGTGAGTCCGGTGCAATGTGTGCCAAAGAAAGGAGGCATGACCGTGATTCAAAATGAAAAGATGAACTCATCCCGATGAGGACGGTGACCGGATGGAGAGTTTGCATGGATTACCGAAATCTCAATAGTGCTACTTGCAAAGATTATTTCTGTATGCCTTTTATTGATCAAATGCTTGATCGGATAGCAAGAAGGTCATTTTTTTGCTTCTTGGACGGTTATTCCGGCTACAACCAAATCAACATCGCCTTAGAGGATCAAGTGAAAACAACATTCACATGCATGTATGGGACATTTGCCTTTAGCCGGATGCCATTTGGGATATGCAATGTCCCAACCACTTTTCAACAGTGCATGATGTCAATCTTCTCGGACATGGTGGAGGATTTCGTAGAGGTGTTCATGGATGAATTTTCTATAGTTTGGGACTCATTTGAGAATTGCCTTGAAAACCTTAGGCAAGTGCTCAAAAGATGTGAGGAAACCAACCTTGTGCTAAATTGGAAAAAATGTCACTTCATGGTGGATGAGGGTATTGTACTGGGACACATAATATCCAAGCAAGGCATAGAGGTTGATCAGGCAAAGATCGAGATCATTTCCAAGCTTCCTCCTCCCACTTCGGTAAAACGTGTTTGGAGTTTTTTGGAAAAAATAGGCGTTTTATCAAAGACTTCTCAAAAATTGCAAGTCCCATGTGCAAGCTCCTTGAAAAAGATGCAAAGTTTGAATTCGATGAGAAGTGTCTCAAAGCTTTTGAGGAATTGAAAGCGAGGCTCACCACTGCACCCATTATTGTCACACCTGATTGGTCTCTTCCATTTGAATTCATGTGTGATGCCAGTGGTGCAGCTATTGGGGCGGTACTTGGTCAATGACATAACAAGATCCTTCATCCTGTCTGCTATGCAAGCAAGAAACTCAATGGCACACAAATGAATTACACTGTGATGGAGCAAGAACTACTTGCCATTATTTAGACTTTTGAAAAATTCCGGGCCTATTTGTTGGGGTCTAAAGTGATAGTCTACACCGATCATGCTTCTCTCCGATATCTTATGGAGAAAGAAGGATGCTAAACCAAGATTGATAAGGTGAGTGCTTTTGTTACAAGAGTTTGACTTTGAAATCAAAGATCAGAAAGGAATAGAGAATCAAGTTGCGGATCACTTATCTAGGCTTGAAGAGGCATGGAGACTAAAAGAAGATCTTGAAATTAATGATGCCTTTCCAGATGAGCACATATTGGCATTGTCTAGCACCTTCACTCCTTGGTATGCCGACATCACTAACTTCTTGGTTAGTGACCTTATTCCTGACAGAGTGGAAGCTTATCAAAAGAAAAAGTTCTTGTGGGAGTGTAGACAATACTATTGGGAGGAACCCTTTCTGTTGCAGATTTGTGTCGACAACATCATTTGGCGTTGTGTTCCGGAAGATGAGGTAATGCAAATTCTCAAAGCATGTCATGAATCCCTAGTTGGAGGCCATCATGGTGGAAATCGTACTGCGGCAAAAGTGCTTGAATGTGGCTATTATTGGCCATTGATCTACCAAGACGCAAACCAAATGGTCAAGTCATGTGATCAATGTCAAAGACAAGGGTCAATTTCTAGAAGACATGATATGCCTATGAACTTTGTGATGGAGGTCGAGATCTGTGATGTGTGGGGGATAGACTTCATGGGTCCCTTTGTAAGCTCTTACGACATGACATATATCTTGGTGGCAGTAGAATATGTCTCCAAATGGGTCGAGGCAATCGCCTTGCCCAAAAATGAGGCAAGGAGTGTAACCTCTTTCTTGAAGAAGAACATATTTATGAGGTTTGGAACCCCAAAGGCCATCCTTAGTGATGATGGTTCTCACTTTTGCAACAAGGCTTTCACCCGGTTGCTCGAAAAATATGGAGTCAAGCACAAGGTGGCCACCCCTTATCATCCTTATTCGAGCAGCCAGATTGAAGTTTCCAACAGGGAGATCAAAAACATCCTAGCAAAAACTATTAATGCAAACATGACTGACTGGTCAAGGAAGCTATATGACATATTGTGGGCATATCGCACAACATTTAAGACTCCCATTGGCACCTCACCATACCGGTTGGTTTTTGGTAAGGCGTGTCCCTTTTTAGTGGATCTTGAACAAAAAGCTATATGGGCATTGAAAAAGTTGAATCTTGAATGGGCCGAAGCTACTAATATAATGGGCCGAAGCTACTAGTATAAGAATGACACAACTCAACAAGATGGAAGAATTCCGTCTTCATGCCTATGAGAGTGCAGCCATGTATAGGGTAAGAAGGAAGTTTGTTCATGACAATAAAATTTTTAAGCGGGAATTCAAACCCGGTTACTTGATCTTACTCTTCAACTCAAGACTCAAGTTATTTCTGGGCAAACTCAAATGGCCCGTTCAAAGTTGTGAATATGTCTTCTTATGGCGCTATTGAATTGGAGTATGAGGATGGGACTCGAACTTTTAATGTAAATGGCCAAGGGGTCAAGCATTACCTCAGAACCAAAGGAGAAAGGCACTTGGTAGAACAATTTGCATTCAAGGATAGTCCTATAGCAACCCCCACCACTGATTAGCCAAAATGGGGACAACATTATCGTGCCGCGACGTTAAATCAAGAACTTCTTGGGAGGCAACCCATGTGTGGTAACACTTTTTGGTTAGATTTTAATTTCTGTAGGTTTAGTTGTTAGTGTTGAGCAATTTGACATGTGTGTTAGAATTCAGGTATCAAAATACAATGAAACAGGGTGCAAAGGTAGAGGAAAATGAAGGAAAGCAAGACCTGTGGTTTGCGACAACATATGCGATCACATAATGGCTCTGTGGACCGCATAATGGTCGCAGACACACTCAGAAGAAAATGCAATCTGGACCTTCAAAAATGCAGTGAGATTTTTTTTTGCGGCCCGCATAACGATTATGCGACTGCATAATCGATCGCAAAGCTTATTTTCCTCATGCAGTCACTAACTCATCGCATAACACATATGCGACCGCATAATGTGTTATGCGATATAATTTCTCACCGCGAACCTTCCAGGTCTTAAAACTCTAAATCGCTCCGCATTTTCATCACTCATTTACACTCTCAAACACAGAAGCGACGTATAAAACAAGATCAAAGATAAAATCAAAAAGAAAAAAGGACCAAAACCATTGAACAACAACACAAAATCACAAAGAGAAAAAGGAATTGAAAAGGAAGGGCTCACCTGGTTGCATGAGGCTAAGCACTGCCTCCCTTCTTGCATGAGGCTAAGCACTACCTTTCCCTACATAAGACTAAGAATTGTCTCCCTATTCGCATGAGGCTAAGCATTGCCTCCCTAATCGCATAAGGCTAAACACTGTATTTTCCTTGCATAAGATTAAATACTATCTTCATTACGCTATCTAATACTGGGCATTATCCTCTGGGGATAAGCACAACCCTCATCTTATACGAGACTAAGCCTTGCCTTGTCTCATTTTACATATAACTAAATATCATATCTTTGCATTTCACGGGCTGAAACATTGCCATTTTTTCCAACGGCGTCATAGTCTTAAGGAATCATCCTCATAGAAGGAAGACACCATTCCATGGACTGAGGATCTCTCAAAAGTGCACATCATTATTCAAAGGCGTCATGGTTCAAAGGAACCATCCTCAGGGCCCTTAGGACATCATTTCGTATAAATTCATATGATAATGTCCTACCTAAAAGAACCCTTTCCGAAACATACGACCTTTCCTATAACAACTCTGTCGATTCAGTTCACTGTTGGATCCAGAACTACACACGGCCTGATTTCCGTAACACCAGGGATATGTAGGGAACGAAGGAACCAGGGTTCGGCCTCCATTTTTCAAATCACATCATTCAGCCAAAATTGGTCATCATTTTCTTTACCTGACAACTCTTTCATCATTCCCGGGTAAAGAGGGGAGTCCGGAACCGAAATGTTGTCTTTTTGGACTCAAAATACTTAAATGAGTGAAAAAAAGACTTAGTTACCAAAATATGTAAATGCAGTAATGAACCACGTTTTACCTTAACGTCTGTTTGGGACGTTAAGGTAAAATGTAGTTCATTAATGCATTTTATATAAAACGCCTTTTTCCACCATGACTTACGTATTGTGTGCGCCCACAATTAACTCTTCTGCACTTAACTGGCATAAAAATAATTCAAATATGTAAAACGCCCTTTTAAACTGTGTTTTACTTCCAAAAATTTCTCCCCCCCCGGATTAGGCATTAACTTATTTAAAGGCGTTAAGGGTTTTGCGAAAAATCATTCAGAATTACTCCAACTTCGTGATAAATTTTTCTTTTTGTTAAATTCTCAAGCTTTTATTCATAATGTCTAAAGAGCGAAAAGTAAGGGTTTCATTATATTGGGGGGGGGGGGTGTGGGGTTGTGGTGGCGAATAACTCGATGAGCTATAGTTTATCTCCACAGAGTAATGTTATGTTGCCACTTACAATGGAGTACGATCGATTGGTATCATTGTTATGCAATAAAATGAGGTTGAGCAAACGTTCGGTGAATCTTAAAATAACCGAAAGATATCCGTATTCTGTGACTCCGCAAGGGGTTGCTTGTTACGCTGAGTTTAACATCGAGGATGATGACACTTTGAGGTTTTTTTCTAGGATTCCAGATGAATACCGTGAATTTATTGTGATAAAAATGTTAGAAATGTACGTTAAGGTTGAAGACGTTCGCAATAATGAGGTTGCGCATACTAGGGATAACCCTCAGTCATCGGGTGGTTATTCAGGAGCAATTTTAGCCCAATAGGTTCCGGCTGAAAGAATTTGGCCGGATCTAAACTTATCTCCACAGGAGAACGAGGAGCGAGGAAATAATTTCTCTCCTACTTTACATAATCCACAAGACGACTGGCAAACTAGAATTTTCCTGTGTGTTACGATGTTTATTTTTGTCGTATTGAATTTGTATTAACACTCATAGGGGTACCCTCCATATATGAATTTTAAAAGTTATGAACCCACGCCCAATTGGAATATGCGTAGTTTTGGTTTGTTGGATCATGGTGGTCCATCCGGGAGTCATCACCAACAGGATAATGTCCATCATGGAACGTCCACACATTACGACTTGTAAGTGAAGCGATATAGCTATATGTAAAGTATTTATCAATTTCAGTAGCTTATTATTTTGTTGTTTGTGCAGTGAAAATGAGAAACTTGATGGTCCTGTCCTCACTCAGTTGCCCGTAGACAACGTATTTACTCGGGATTTGCAGATGCGCAGAGTCAGGAAGATAATAGTGATTATGACAACAATGCCGACGAATCTGGAGATGACACACCCTTCCCTGATGAGGGTGATGATGAGGAGGAAGAGAATGCCAAACCTGAGCTGACGAGGGAGCATGCTCGATCTCCCGTTAGACCAAGAGTTTACGAGTCCCACGTGCCATTTCATTAAAGTCATATTCCCTACATTGATAATTTTCCATGTATGCCTGATGTGGATGCCCCCGCAAGGGATGTTGATGAAATTCTGACAGTAATGTGGGATGAGTCTAGTCCAACGGTGCTGGCAAATGGCATTTTTTTTCAATAAAGCTCGCCTAACCAGGGCTGCAAAAATGTATAACATAAGAGAGTGCCGTGAGATGATGGTATGAGAGTCAAGTTCGGATGTATACAAGGTTGTTCACCGTAGATGGGTTACGGGTTGACATTGGATGTTGCGTGCGAGCAAGAAAAAAACAGGTTTGTGGAAAGTGGGTAAATACATTGCCACCCACACTTGTGAAATGGACACATTCAATGTGAATCACTACAACTTGGATGTTGACTTAATTTATCTTGTCCTTGTTCCACATCTTGAAGCGTCCATAAGGTACAAAATCAAAGAGTGCATTACATCAGTCCACCAGGAATATGGCCATACCATTACCAAAAGAAAGGCATATCTCAGGCACTGCGCCCAACCGGATGATCCCGGTCAAGCGGATCTGGATTGCCTTTCCTACCCAATGCATCACCCCGTGTTTATAATATACAAATTTGTAAATGAAATAGCAAATGGAATCAATGTATGAATTTACAACAAAAGTTCATTTTCCTCTTTTAAGTTTCAATATTTGATATCCCAAAATATACAAACTAAGCACAATATTCCCAACACGGGACCACGGTTACAAATAGTTACAACTACTACCAAAAATATGTATATACAACCCACACAGTGTCTATGAAGCCTCTAAGAGTACTAGGAGTTTACACAATACTTTCCGGCAACAAGGCCCCGGATATACCTCAAAAGACACAAAATATACAAAATGAGATGATACAGACTACACACGGCCCCGAGAGGAAATGGGGCTCACCAGAGCTACTAGAGAGATGAAGAGGAGGCACCTCTAACGGCGAACCGAGCTACCTGCTATAGAACCACCTACATCCATATAGAAAATGTAGCGCCCCCGGCAAACAGGATGTTAATACCATTGAATAGTACTAGTATTTATAAACAAACTTTACTCTAAGTAAATCAAGCAATACACATATATGAGGCAGTTAAAGAAACCCAAACAAATATTGCACGCCGTAACAGAAATGTAAGGTGGGATCGGGTTGCACACCGTAACAGAAATGTAAGGTGGGATCGAGTTGCGCGCTGCAATAGAAATGTAAGGTGCGATCGGGTTGCACGCCGCAAAATAAGTACTAAGGGTGTAATGTGATTGTGAGAGGGGATCGGGTTGCACGCCGCAACAGAAGAAATAAAGGTGCGTTTGAAATTGTTTATGGTGACTGGGATAAGTCATTTGCAGCTCTACCCAGGTACATGGCCGTATTGAAACACTTTAACCCCGTGAATGTTGTTGAATGGAATCTTGAACGGAGTCCGGGAATACCAGAATATATATTCAAATACGTGTTCTGGCATTTAAACCAGCAATTGATGGTTTTGTGCATTGTCGTCCAGTAATTTCCATAGACGGTACTCATGTCTATGGAAAGTATGATATTATGTTGTTGATTGTCGTTGCAGTAGATGCCAATGGATAAATATTTCCACTACCCTTTCCCTTCTGTTCCAATGAAAGCCAAGAGACGTGGACGCTATTTTTGAACCACTTGAAGCAGCACGTTGTCGAATAACGTTAAGGTATTTGTCTAATATCTGATCGGCATGGTAGTATATTAAGTTCTGTAGAGCATTTTCCTGAATGGAAGGAACCCTATGCATACCACTGTTACTGTGTGAGGCACCTGAAGGCCAATTTCCAGAAGAAATATCCCAACAAGGACTTGCATGATTTAATGTGGATGGCTGCAACTGATCACCAGTAGTGCAAATTCAAAAGGTGTTTTATATAAAACACATTAATGAACTACGTTTTAACTTAACGTCCCAAAAGGCGTTTTAATGCGTTTTACATATTTTGGTAACTAAATTTTTTTTTTCACTCATTTAAGTATTTTGAGTCCAAAAAGACAACATTTCGATTCCGGACTCATAAAGAAGGGCAGTTGTTGATACTAATTTTGCCCTCATAATTTCTCAAACAACATATATATTTTAAAAATATCATTTTGCATCGTTTTTTAATTTACAAGATTTACGCAAGCTTTTTTTATAATTTTCCATAATTTTAGAGCTTTAAAATTGATTTTTCTTACTGGAATATTTATTAATTACTCCTTCAAATTATTTTGTGATGACTTAGTCACTTAAAATTATTACTTTCATCCATAATACATATTTTAAATATTTTCACTTCATTTTATATATTTACAATAGTATTTTTAAGCTATTTGCACAATCTTGCGTGCATAGCCTATATTTTTGTATTTTTATTACATTTGTCGTTTTGTTCAAGGTCATAATAATATTTTAAAATTTTATAATCTTCTACTATTATTTTAAAGTATTAATTTGCATAAATAGAATTTTTATACATTTACTTAACTATTTTTAATTAAATTATTTCCCTTTTAATCTTCTATTTAAAAATTGGCCCAATTCTAGGCTAATTTTCGGACCAGTTTTGGCCCAAGTGCTTAGCCCACTCACACCCCTCTTCAGTATCCCAATCCAAATGACCCTTTGATCCCCAAAACACTTTCAAAACCCGATCCGGGTCTCCTTAAACCTTAGTCGTTGATCAAAAACGATCAACGACTCACAACACCTCACCCTCTTTACTTATATCCCTTCACCCTAACCCTAATCCCCATTCCCTAAAGACCGTTGCGTCTGTATCCTCTCCTCTCCTCTCCACAAAACCCTAGACGTCTTCCCTAAAATTCCCCTAATCGCTTTCCTAATTCCACTGATAATGGGATTCGACTACTATTCTCTTGCCATATTTGAATCCTTTTCGTACTAGTTGTCCACTTGTGGTGTTACCTAAGTGCTTGCCTAAACATGGCAAGCAATAATTTCTGAAATCGAACAAAAGGGGTTCGACTCTTTGATTTTGAGCATTTTTTCATCTACATACATTCAATACCATATTATTTGAGTCCGATCCATTTAGATTTCTGTTGATTTAAACTTTCTCTAAAAAACTAAGGCTTACCGAATTTCTCCCTTAAATTGATTTTGAATTGATTTGCATGTTCTCTTTCCTTATTTGTTGTTTGATTTATTTCGTTTCCTTGTGTTTTTGTTCAATCCTTAGTGTTATATAAACCCCCAATTTCCCTTTTTGGGTCAGAGTTTAATCGACATTTTTCTTCACTAAAATTTGGGGTTTTTTCTGCTCTCTTGTTCTGTATTCTGTTTTGGCCGGCTGAAAGCCAACGCAACTAAGACCTTGTTACTCAACCCGGTCTTGTTGCGAGCATTTCCCGGAGTTCATCGAAGCTCTTGGGAACTTTGACGCATTGGGATTATGGGTTTTTGTGTAAGTTTGTTCTTTGCTGTTATTCGTTTAACTGGTGAGTTACTGGACCTTTGCAATTTTATTCCTATGTATCTGCAATTTGCATATGTTTTCACCTCTGAAATTTGTTAGCTTAATGTTTTTTCTGGATTGTTCTTGTGTGCAATTATTTTTTTTTTTACTTCAATTTTAGCTCTCTTTAACCTTTAATTTCATAATGTTGATAATTTGAAACATGCCTAAACTCGATTAGAGTAAATTAGTTTTTTTTCAAGTCCGTCTAGCCTATGTGTTGCAAACTACTGCTGTTTGGGACCTTTGCACTTGCCAGCATCTCTTTGGTGTCTAATTATTCTTAAAACTGTCAATACTGTTATTCGAATATGCTTTACTCGCATAATTTGTACTCTTTTAGCTAACTAGGCAATTGTGTGCAAAACATGAATGTTTACATTAACTATATGGCATAAGTCTATTTCCCTATCCTATTCTGAATTTTATGTGGTAGTATCTTGCCTATGTAGTATGTTTTAATCTTGTGTTAAGACATTTTTATCAACCACGACTAGTTCTCTATCAATATGCCCTTTAGCATGTTTTTGGCTCCCTTGATTCGCCAGTAATTGTAATAATTTGCTTCCCTATAATGTCTACATGTTTTTCTGCTACCAAATTAATATGACTATCTTAGCATAATTTGGATTCTTTCTTGTATTATGAATATGTGTATGATACCTTCCACCAATCTTGCAAACCTGTTCTCCCTTAATTCTGCTAATGTATGACTGCTTATGCAGTAATTGTTGAACCTGTTTTCCAAATCTTTTCTAAGTTTGTTCTTAAACCCTATGACTTATTCGATTATTTGCTTTATATGCTCAACTTGACTATGTTTGTATCCCTCAGTCGTTGTCTCTCAAACTTGGCTCATTCTCCTTTACTTGTCCCTTGTGCTCTCTTGAGTTCTCATTCTTAGCCGGCTGAAAGCCAAGGCTATCTAGATTCTATTATTGAACCCCCTAGTGTAAGCACTGCTCGGGTTCCATTTGAGGCCCTCGTGAACTTTGACACACTAGGACTTTGGTCCTTAGTCATTCTCTGAAATTTAAACTACTCATATTCAATCCTTTCTCTCCTATTATCTGTTGTATATCTGAGTTGGTTGATTTAAATGGTGCAACACTTGGAAATATGGTCAAATAAATCGACTTTGGGCTCCTTTATGGATTTTGGGGTCGTATGTTGAATATGGATCTTTCTTAGAGGCATGGGTATGCTGTGTGAGACTTACTGAAGACCCAGACAATGCTGGGTATTTCATTTGGGCCTGTTGTAGGCTTATTTCCATTGTTTGTATAACTTTTTTGATCTTAGTCATTATTGGTCCTGTAATAACTTTTGTATAAGTTATTGGGGTATTAGTATAAATGGAAAATAAGTAGATTGTAATATTTGCATGCAAAAATGGGTAGATAATATGCCTATAGGACTTGATGATTTATTTTCCATATGTGTTATGCAATCACTATGTACACCTTAGAAACCATGCCATTAGGAAAGCACACACGCATACTGCCTGCTAGCAAGCATAAATAGAAAAAATGTTGCAGTTATGTTTACTGCTATGTTCTATTAGAAAACCTGTCTATAGGAACCAATGTCACTAATTTTTCTTTCAATTCGCATCATTCATTAGAAATCATGACTATAAGATTCCCATTACTCTATTTGGCGTTGTTCACCTAGAAAATATGCCTATAGGATTAATATAAGACAAATAAATAAGCTCTAAATACTATGCATTAGAGATCCTGCCTATAGGGACTAATTGCTCGCCATAATTGGTTAATGCTAAACCACCCCAAACACTATTTCATGTACGCTACTGTTAGAGAGCATGAGTAATTCTGGGAGTTCTCCCAGCAGATCTGTTACACTCAACTGCGTAGATCACCTAGGCACAACATATATAGGGTTAATAACCTAAAACTTGCGATCGAAATAACCAGCTTGTAACAACTGTATAATCCTGTCTACGAGCAATTACCTTGCATCTGAAACTGCCCGCTTATTTTGATTCAAAGCCACCTAGAAGCCACGTCAATAGGTCTTAAGGTTCTGAATTATGAAATCTCCTAACTTGAATATTTGTTTGCGTGCATCTGCTGTCTAAGTGTGGAGGTAAATGTGAGCCTCTAACTGCCTTTATATGAAGTCTTATGTGTTTTGTCTGTCGCTTAGCTTTACATTTTTGAGCAACCTAGGTAAGGTCTAGGACCATCCAAATAGAGGTCCAAAACCTCCTAGACCATATGTATGGGATGGGTAGTGCACGCCTAGGGTACGACTTAGAATTGAATTAGAGATCTTTTAGGTAAACAACTTTAACATAGTAATCGGGTAGCATGAGATGATAGTCTGTGCCCGCTGAATAATATGAGTAACACCTTACCCAATGGGAGTTGCGAAATATTATTTATGTTGCACGGGGTGATCTTTAAGGCCAAAAAACATAGACCCCCCCCCCCCNTAATTTAAGTTCGGTCGGGACCCACAGTTGTGGACCTCGAGGAGTGCCTAACACCTTCTCTTTTTGAGGTAATTTGAGCCCTTACCCGATCTTTGGTAGCGTTGACTAGTTAAACCAGAGTCATTTTCATAATAGGTGCCATAACGCACCTTTAATATCGTTACGTGGAGACTCTCCTCTTTTAATACCCATTTAAAAGAGTTTTTACATGTCGAAACCCGATTTCATGAGAAAAAGAGGCACGACACATTGTCCCTCCACCATTTCTTAGCGGAACCCGTCATCTGAAATACAACAAAATTGACCCCATTGGTCTCACCTATACCCATGTTCCCCATCACCTCATGGAAGATCTATAATCATGTGGGTCCTATTAAGGTGCACCACTTAAGTGAACTGGAAAGAGCTTTTGTCCAATCTCCATAAAGCCTTAAAAGACATGGCGGGTCTATCACCGGCATGTGCCGCAACAACCGGTTGAACTACCTCAACTGGCGGGGATGCTGGAGTTTGATACTGGGGAGCCATCTGCTCCGGATTGTGAGTAGTAGGAGTTTGTGCTCCTCCCCCCAGCCTGAGAGACGGCTGGTGCAATAGGAAATGTACCGGCTTGGGCCATACTCTCCATAAGGCCCACCAAACAGACTAGAGCGTCCTGAAGCACTGGGGTGGCAATGAACCTCTCTAGGACCTGAGCTGGTCCAACATGTATAGTCTCAGCTGGAACCTCCTCATAAAAATCTACCTGAGGCTCCGGTGCTGGTGTTGCTGCTCGAGTTCTAGGTTGTGCTCTGCCCCTGCCTCGGCCTCGATCTCTTCCCCTCGTAGGAGGTGTTGCTGAGGGCTTTAGCTGCTGTCTAGACGAAGATGCAGCGTGTTCTCACCATCTGCGAGAGATCAAGAATAGAAGAGTTCAATCATTAATGGTAGAAACAAAATCGCACGACAGAGAAGAATAGAAGTGAAAATTTTCCTAACTCCTTAGCCTCTAGAAGATAAGTACATACGTCTCCGTACCGATCCTCCAGACTCTAATGAGCTTTCTCGTGAGACCTATGTAACCTAGTGCTCTGATACCAACTTGTCACGACCCGGAATTCCCAGTGTCGGGACTGTGATGGCGCCTAACATTTAACTTGCTAGGCAAGCCAATGCTAGATCAATTTATTCATTTTCAACAATTTAAATTAATTAATGAGAAAATACTAAAATAAATATAACAATCCAAATTAATGTGCATAAGCTAAAATAGCTAAAATATCTGATACAACTCTGGACCCGATGTCACAATTTGACGAGCTACTATAATAATACAAATAAGGGTCTGAATATAACGTGAAGCTATCTGAAAGGAAAGTACACAACTAAATAAAAAGGGAAGGGGACTTCAGGAGCTGTGTGCGCTGAGTAGCTATACCTCAAGTCTCCATAGCTGTCCAATCTGAGCACGCTAATAACCGCCGCTAGGACCGACTCCAAAATCTACACAAGAAGTGCAGAATGTAGTATGAATACAACTAACCCCATGTACTTTGTAAGTGCCGAGCCTAACCTCGACGAAGTAGTGACGAGGCTAAGGCAGGTCACTCACACTACAACCTGTACGCAGTATATAATAAGGACAAAAAAGGATATACGGAACGAAATAAGACAGTCATCTGAAAATAATAGCTATAACCTTAAGAAATAATCTAGTGACGTTAAGAATTACCAATCCTTATTTGCAGGTTTTTGCAGCGCGCAACCCGATCCCACCATACAACACATAAATCCCCCCCTTATTTCACCGTAACAACATTAACAACAATAAACAATGTATATATGTTGTGGCACGCAACTTGATCCCACCATATAGAAATATCGGTATCATCATTCACCCTTATTTCACCGTAACAATCCATCTTTATTCCACCTGTTGCAGCGTGCAACCCGATCCCACCGTATCAATATAAATTCACTCTTATTCCACTATATCAGTCCACCCTTATTTCACTTGTTGCTGCGTGCAACCTGATCCCACCATATTAGTACCAAATACCTAATGTGCACTGTCAAATCAATAATTCAAATCACAAGAACCTTTACAATCAATAAATACCAAGCTGAACCAAAATGGAAATATTGTACAACATGGAAATTCACATAGGTAATACCACACAGCAAGTCAAGTCCGGTAATGACAATTAGAAGGTGCAAGTAAGTCAGTTAAGACAAGTAACAGCGAATCATAAAAATGTGAAAGGATCTAACATTATTAACAGACAAAAACAAAAATTAAAAAAATAAGCATGGAAGGCATTTAGAGCAGATAACATTTAAGACAGGGAAGGAGATAATTAAGGAAAAGCGAAAAATCAGGGAAAACAAGTAATTCGGCGGTGTATAAGCATTCGTCACCTCGCATATACGCCGCAACTCATGAAATTCACATAGCACATAGTTCGAGGGTTCCTAATTCCCTCAAGTCAAGGTTAAACTCAACACTTACCTCACACCGCAGTCAATTCAGAGCTCTACCGGGGCTTTTTCCCTAGAATCTGCCTCCAAACCACTCGTATCTAACCACAATTGACTCAATAATATCAAATATTGCTAAAGGAATTAATTACAACAACATCAACCCAGTAATAATACCACTAGTGTGGTCTGGGGAGGGTAGAGTGTACGTAGACCTTACCCTTACCACGGAGGGGTAGAGAGGAAAAAATGCATAAATATAGAATTTCCAAACTTTACCCTATAAAGTCAAAAATTGACCCCGGGCCCGCTTGGTCAAAACCCAAGGTTCGGATCAAAATCCATTTACCCATCCACTCCTGAGTCCGATTATGTAATTTATTTCGGAATCCGACCTTAATTTGAGATCTAAATCCCTAATTTACAAAAAAAAACCCAATTCCTCCTAAATCCCTAGTTTTCTACCATGGAAGAACAAAGATTAGGGCAAGAAATTAATGGGTGGTGTTAGAAATGAAGGAAATGAGATAAAGTTCAAACCTATGAATTGGTGTTGAGTTTTCAAAATCGATTCTAGGCCGAGCTCAAATGGAAGGTTTATGAAAACTAGGAGAAAACCCATTTTTTTGTCCGTTTTAAATCATAGGGTGTCAGGTCTTCTTCACGTTCCCGAAGGGCCTGCCGCTTTTGCGATGTGCAGCAGCCCAAGTGGCTTTCACGTTTGCGGGTCCTTCTTTGCGTTCGCGAAGGCAACCCCTTGGCCTTCGCGTTCGGGAGCCAGTGCTCGCGTTCGCATAGAAGAATGACTGTCCCCTGCTCTAGGTCCCTAAAGCTATGCGTTCTCGAGAAGCTGATCGCGTTCGCGAAGGGTAAGGCCCCTATTTCTCCGCGTTTGCGATTCAACTATCGTGTTCGCGATGGATAAAATCCACCCAGCCACAGTTCACTGTTCTCTTTCTTGAGAGTGCCTTCGCGAACGTGAAGAAGGAAACACTAGAAACCAGCAGAAGTGGAAACCATCAATTTTTCTATTTTAAACCATCCGTAGCCTATTTGAAATTCACCCGAGCCCTCAGGGCTTCAAGCTAAATATACACATAAGTTAAAAAATCTCATAAGAACTCGCTCGCACGATCAAAACACCAATATAACGCCTTGAACTACAAATCGGGCACCAAATCAAATGAAATTTTCAAGAAAACTTTAAAACTTCTATTTTAACAACCGAACGTCTGAAACACGTCAAACCAACTCTGATTCTCACCAAATTTTACAGGAAAGTAATAAATATTGTAACTGACCTATGTTGGTGTCACGCCCCGAACCTAGGGCGAGACAGGCACCCTGTGCCTCACCTATCCTTGCGTACCAACTTGCGACTAAGGGAATTTGAACATATAATGTCATACTTTGTCCATGGCCACATTGAAAGACAATTTGCTTACGCTTACTAAACATTAATATAAACCTGGGCCAACAAAGCCGTCATAACTACTACAACTGGCAAACCAACAAAATATGCATACCAGGCCTATAATCCCAACATACTGTACTAACTGACATGATATGTCTACAAGCCTCTACTGATGGATGTACTGTGATCGGAACAGGGCCCCGACTTACCCATAACATATGTATACATATATACACAAGATGTACATAAAACTCTAGACCATGCAACTCCGAAGGACGGAAGCTTACCGATCAAGCTGAACTCGGGAAACACCTACTGAGGAGGTCTACCCATATGTCTGTCTGAACCTGCTCGCATGAAATGCAGCGTCCCTCGCAAAAGGGATGTCGGTACGAAATAATGCATCGAGTATGTAAGGCAACAGAATAACTTAAAGCTGAAACTAAACTGATAATATAATAACTAAAAGAAACTGGGAGTCAAAGATAATCTTACCTGCTGATACTGACCCAACTCTCTCAATATAGTAAGTAAAATAGTTGTCCAGCCTTATAGGGCTCAGTATTTATAACTGCTCTACCGTAGAAGGCTCGCTTATAGGTGCTCGGCTATACTAGGCTCTGTATCTCGGCCATTCTGGCTCGCTCGTTGGCGCTCGGCCACAGTAGGCTCGGTATATAACTTACCATCTGATCTGAGGTTTCCCAATAGGGTCCTGCCCACCGATTATAGCTCGATGGTGGTGAAAATACTGTAATTTTGTACATATATATATATATATAGACCCTCTGCTCTCTTGACTGGAAGAAGACAATACTCAGTTGAATATAAAGTCCCGATAAGGGAGAATATTGTAACTTATGAGACTAGGATAATGTATATAAATTCGGGAGTATGAAATTCTCTCTTTGCCTCGTTATCAAACACATGTAATTACTAGATAATTCCAAAATGAAGGAAGGGCTTAGCCTTAACATATCTGAGCCGATTCTCTTGTCAATCCCTCTAATGCACGTCAGTTGCGATAAAGCACGAAACGTCGAGATCGAAGTAGGAAAAAATCCGTATGATATTCCTGATATCATAGCACATTATTTCTTATCCGGCTAATGTTCAGTACATTTAAAGATAACATTTGCAATGACGAATAACCATTAACCCCGTTAATCACCAATGTTGCTGGTCTAAGTTTTAAAGTGGCAAGCATTCCATAACTTCTTTCTTATTTTCCAAGTTATATTATCAATAAAGAGACCAAGCAAAGGTTCCAAGAATTTTTACGTGTAACCAAGGCATTTTATGAAAGCATGCCATAACTCCATTTTTATTTTCCAAGTTATATTATCAATAAAGAGACCAAGCAAAGGTTCCATGAATTCTTACGTGTAACCATGGCATTTTATGTCTTAGCACTCATCATGTATATTGGTGCCACTTTGGCTTAGCTTAATGCCAAGTGGCAGCCCCAAAAAGATCTGTATCTACTTAATCATAATTATCCCCACAATTAATCAATTATCCACATAATTAAGAACTATCTCAAATTACATAAAATACTACTCAGTTTTAACATACCTTATACACCTCACTATCATGGTCATGTGGTACCTTGTATGGCACTAGTCCATAACTACCAGGTATTGTAGTTTGGACCATATTTTATCTCAAAATGACAAATTTCAACGAAACTCGTCTTCTTAGATTTGCTTACCCTCTCACCTTCACAAATTTACTTATCTCTTATTTGAAATAACGTAATAATTATAATCCCAAAATAATCTCATTCCTGAACTTATGTCGTTTAACATACGACGAAACTTTAACAGATGAAAATACGTGATGTGACATCTCATTTCCGAGCTTTCATCAATTTACTTATGGCGTACTTTCACGTACGAAAACATGTGGTGTAACAAGTGGGTTCCAGAACCAAAATGCGAACCCGGTATCATCAAAGTCAAACATCAGTCAATTCTTTAAAATCATAAACCTTTAAACTTTCAATTTTTGACAAAAATTAATAACTCGAGCTAGGGACCTCCGAATTCGATTCTGGGCATACGCCCAGGTCCTAAATCACGATACGGACCCTCCGAGACCGTTAAAATATTGATTCGGGTCCGTTTGCTAAAAAAATTGGCCGAAGTCAACTCAAATAGATTTTTAAGGCAAAATTTCATATTTTATCAACTTTTAAACATAAAAGGCTTTCGAAAAATATATGGAATGCACACGCAAATCGAGAGAGTCTTAAAGAAGCTATTGGAGGCTTCGAAACATAGAATTAGGTTCTAAAAATCTAGATGACCTATCGGGTCATCACATTATATATTGTTGCGGAAGATCATTGGTTATCTAGCACAAAATCACACAAAAAAAAGAGAAGAAAAATCAACACAAGGATTTAACGAGGTTCGGCTAAGCCTAATCATCGGGGCAGAAGCAGAGAGAGTTTTCCACTATGAACGAGAATAAAAGCATTATACAATATATAGAATCCCCAACTACAGCCCCTATATATAGATCCCAAATAGCGCCAAACCTATAAGAAAAAATGTTTCCCAATTTGACAAGGACGATAGATTTTCCTTTGCCAAATCTTTTAGGACAATGGGTTTTCCTAAACCTATAGGGAGTATGAGTTTCCTAAAAATACAAGGAAATAATTCAAGCCACAAAATAAAAAATCTTCTCCTTGGCTTGAATTATCTTCATCAACAGGAAAAACTTCTCTGTGCCTTCCCCTCAGCGCTCGCAAGGGCTCTACCCATTGCCGCAGACATCAACCAAGTCTAGGCAACGCCTAAACTTGTTAAGAGGGTCAATCTCTTTGGCCATAGCACTAATCTGCCGATTTGGTTTTGTACTCGGAATAACTTATGGATAGCTATAACACTCAAACGCATCAACGGTCTTTGAAACTGCCAAAGCAAATCCCACAAGATTCGTATGTCCAAGAAGATTCCCATCAACTACGTGTGCAAACTTTTCCGGTCAGTTGATCACTCTTTTCTCTCTGCCTGTTGCATTTCCATATCGTTGTTGTTTCCCATGTGCATCAAAATTATCATCTTGATCAATATTTTGCACCTCCTCCACTTCCTCTACTCTAGAACTACTAGGATGAGCTAGTGGAGATTCAATTCTAGCTTTATGTGGTCACTAACAGTACGATCTGTTTCTGCTATTGCCTTCTCCATCTAACGTTGAGTGAAGCATATTCATTGAATGTCACATCCTTATTGATAATTATCCCTGGAGTCTTTCGATCTGTGCACCACAACCTATAACCTTTCACTCCAGTTGCATACCCTAGAAATATGCACTTCTTTTCCCTCGGCTCAAGTTTTCCATCCATCACATGAGCATAAGCAGGACAACCCAATATCCTTAAATTTGAATAATCAGCAGGCGAACCGGACCATACCTCAAAAGGATTTTTGAACCCAATAGTTGTGGATGGAGATCTGTTGACCAAATGACAAGCTATATTGATTGCTTCATCCCTAAAATCCTTGCTAACACATGAGTGTGAAATCATGCGTCGTGCCCTATCACAAAACGTTTTATTCATACGTTCTGCAATACCATTTTGTTGTGGTGTTACGACACAAGTGCAGTGTCTCATTATGCCCTCTTTGCTGCAGAAATTATCAAACTCAAAATTGCAAAATTTTAACCCATTGTCAGTTCAAAGCACTTAACTTTTCTTTCCGTCTGCCTCTCAACCATCGTCTTCCATTTAAAAAATGTCGGAAATGCTTCATCTTTTATTTTCAAAAAATACACCCACACCATCCTTGAGTAATCATCAATCAAAGTCATAAAATACCTTGCACCACTCTTGGAGGGAACTCTGTTTGGACCCCACAAGTCTGAATGTATATAATCTAACTTGTTTCTGATCTTGTGTTCGATCTTCTTGCTGAACTTTACCCTTGTCTGTTTACCAAATACACAATTCTCACAAAAAATTAAATCTTGATTTTTGTACCCATTCAGCAAATTCTGCTTACTCAACAGAGACAATCCATTATCACTCATATGGAAAAGTCGCAAGTGCCACAACTGAGACTGATTCAGATCACTTTTCCCAAAAGCTACAACAACTTCCCCTTCAACTACACTGTCCTGAAGATGATACAATTTAGAATGCAGTTTTCCCTTCACGAGTACAACATAGCCTTTACACACATTAAGTATTCCATTCTCGGAGTGAAATTTATACCCTTGATCATTCAAAGTCGAAAGAGAAATAAAATTTCTCTTTATCTGAGGAACATGCCAACACTCAATTTTTCTGATAATTCCATCGAACATTCTCAATTTGATATTACCAATCCCTCTACTAGTAATGGATTATCATCTCCCATGTAGACAGTCCCACTCATTTGCTTGTAAGTTGCAAACTAATTCTTGTGTTGACACATGTGGAAAGTAGCACCAAAATCAAGAACCCAAGAATTTTGCCTATGATTAGAACTCACAACACAAACTTTCCCTACATAGTCACTTCATCAGAATTATTGTCAGTATCAACAATGTTTGTCGAATTATCTATTTTCTGGTTCCCTTTTTTCCCTTAATCTTAGGACAATGACTCTTGTAGTGACCTTACTCCCCGCACTCATAATAATTTTTTTTCCTTGCTCTAGACTTTGATCTGGCGGTTGACTTTTTCTTGTTAAAGTCCTTTTGTTCTGCTCTTCCTCTAATTGCAAGACCCCAACCCTCAATTCTGATGTCTGGAAAGCTCTTTTTAAACTCTTTAGATTTTAGTGCATTACTAACATCTTCCAATGAACTGTTGTCTTTCCTATATAGCAGCGTATTGGCAAAAGTATCATAAGACATTGGTAAAGAACATAACACAATCAAGGCCTGATCCTCACTCTCAATTTTGATATCCACATTCTTCAGGTCCATTATAATTGAATTAAACTCATCAATGTGAGTTTTAACAGGTGTAGCTTCGTTCATATAGAGATTGTATAACCTTTTTTTCAGGTAGAGACGATTTATCAGCGATTTCTTAGAATACAAATCGTCCAGCTTCTTCCATGCCATTGCTGCAGAAGTTTCTTTAGCAATTCTCCAAAGAACGCTCTCTGTAGCATCCATGAAGATCGCACTCAAATCCCTCTCCTTCAGGTCTGCCTTCTCTGTCTCTTTCATCTCTTCAGAAAAATCCTCATCAATTTCCTTCCATAACCCTTGTAACACCAGGGACGATTTCATCCTAATCTTTCATAGACTGAAACTAGAACCCCCGTCAAATTTATTTACTTCGTACTTTGTTGAAGATGATGAAGACATCTCATCTTAACCCTAGATTATATGTAGAAACCCGAACCTTTCTTTGATACCAATTATTGCGGAAGATCGGGGGTTAACTAGCACACAATCATACAGAAAGCCAATAGAGAAGAAAAATCAACCCATGGATTTAATGAGGTTCGCCTAAGCCTAATCCGCGGGGCAGAAGCAGAGAAAGTTTTTCACTTTGAACGAGAAGAAAAACACTATACATTCTATAAAATTCCCAACTACAACCTCTATATACAGATCCCAAAACAGTCCAAACCTATAAGAGAAAAGGTTTCCCAATTTGACAAGGACAATAGCTTTTCCTTTCCTGAATCTATCAGGACAATGAGTTTTTCTAAACCTATAGGGATTATGGGTTTCGTAAAAATAGAAAAAAATAATTCAAGCCACAAAATAACATATATATATATATATATATATATATATATATATATATATATATATATATATTTATATAATAGAACAAGCTGCATACACTTGCTTATAATTATGAATTTGCCGCTAATAAGTAGGACTCAAGCTTTCAATAGTATGGTAATTAATATTTCTAATTGAGTGTATTCATTGATGTCAGAACATCCCAGTATCTTGATTCATTTCTCTTGAAGCATTGACTTGGTAATTTCCATAATGAGAATTGTTGTAAACAAGAAAATCTTGGGTCAAGATACTAGAAAGATCATTGTGAATAAAATAAAAAAAGGAGATTGGTCAAATTCTTAAATTGAAAAATACGCATCAGCATGTGGAAAATGGTAAGATCTAAATCTTGTCTCCACAAGTGTGGACTTTTGGTTCATTCAAAACGCAGCAAAGTAGTTGTGTTTGTAAAATCATGCTAATGATGACTTAAGATTAGTTTATTAACGGCTTTAAGTACAGGGTAATCTTCCTCGTTCACATGAATTAATTGTAGGATAAGATTGATTTATCCAAGATTTTTGTTAGGTAAAACTTAAATTCTGGTGCTAGTGGCCTTTCTTTTCTAATTTTCTTATGTACCTTGTTGCAAACAAAAAATTTGAGGACATACTATAGTGTTACACTTAGGTTATGTTACAACTCGTAATTTGTTTTACAAGGTAAGTTCCTGAACAATATTTCATAAAGATAATGAATCACAAGAGTTGTGAAAGGTTCTAAAGAATTCAAACTTAACTTTTCTGATAGATAAATTAAGTGAACAGGCATGCAAGGAAGAGTTGCAAACTCCATCTGAGGGGTGAAACTCTATTCATATTTTATTCTTATTATTATGGAATTCGATACAAATATTGCCAGATGATAAAGTTAATCGAAGTGGTAATGAGAAAGTTTATTGGCCAAATTTCTTGCTAAAGCAACAAAGTAAGGAAGCCTAGATTTTAGTCAATAAAAAGGTCACTTCATTTGAATTTACTGTTTGTCTTAAGTCGAAAACTAGGAAGTATTTATGAATATACTAGTTTTTATATACTGTAATATAATTATAACGGACAAGTAACTTTCTTCAATATTCATCCCATCGTTCCATTCAAAGTTGATTCATCACAGTAGAGCGGCCAAATTGGTCTCAAACTTGACATCCATCAACAGGCCCATGGAGAAATGGTAATGGGCTCTACTGAAGGTTAAGTAGTGGGCTCATATCGAAAACCTGCGTGATCCAGAGTCTCAGGGCGCCTTCTAATGGCTTTATTAAAGCCCAAAATGTACAAAATTTTTACATCGCTATACTAGGTTATACACTTATTTACCTCTATAGAGAGGCTATCACTTAGTATTTTTATATATAAATTAGTGATAAATAAAACCCCCTTAATATTAGACATTTAATAAAGAACCTCGACCATCATAAAAATCTTAATATAAGATCTTTTTCCTCCATTATAACTCAACAACAAAATCATTTAAAACTAGCCTTAAACCACCATTAAATCATTCAAAAAAAAAAAAAAAGTAGCAAACTTCATAAAAACTAGTCCAAAACCTTCAATAACCATAGCTTAAGTCGAGACAAAAGTGGAATTAGTGGTATATAAGGGAGGCGATAGAGGAAGAGGGAGAGAAAAGAGCAGTGAATATTAGAGTTTGTTTTGGTTGGAATTTCAGATTGAAAATCAAAGAGGAAGAAGAACACGCCACATATAAAATACATATAAATTACACAAAAAATACATGTATAGATCTATTGTATGAAAATTATATCAATGTTGTATGATGTTGTACTTATATTAAATTGTAAGAATATTATATGAAAGTTTCAGATAATTTATAAATAAGTTGTGTATTGAACGATTAGTTGTATGAAATTTATATTTAATTTTTATGCTACTGTAGATGTATCAAATTTAAATCAAATTTATATGCTGTTGTAGAGGTACCGATTTTTTTATCAAATTTCTATAAAATTTGTACTTAATGCGTGTCTATGTACCATAGTTTCTTCTTTTCTTATTCAATTTGCTAAAGAAGTAAAATGAAAGAATGAATACCTAATCGACTCATTTGTACTGATTCATATTTGTTTGAACTGAAAACTTGGATATTAATTGGAACTGAAGAATTTGGGGTGGAGAAATTTAGAGTTCTACCGCACTTAGGAGAAACTAGGTTTTGTCCGAGATCTGGATTTTATGTGAGAAATCAACTAGGTAATATAGATTGTATTGGAAACACTAATACAAAGCTGAATCCGAAGTTTGGAGGCGATTGAATCTGATTTTGCCAGTGCTTGGGTCAGAAATTTTGAAATCGATTTCTGCAGAGAATACGACAGGGAGTTAGGGGAATAGGAGGGAGGCAGTAGAGGAACAAGGAGAGAGAAGAGGAGAGAGAAAGAAAAAAGAAAAAAATAATGTAACCAAATCCTCTAATTGATGATACTAATCACAAAATGTATACAAATTGTAAAAAACTGTTTAGTTAATTTTAGTAATTAGCAAACTTTAGTTAAACTGGATAAAATCATTTTTAATATAGTATATATAGAAAAAAAATCCCCAATATAGAATCTTAAACTTGCCTAGAAGGTCTTGGACAATTTAGATTCGGGAATGTATCACTGCATGATAACCTAACTTAAGAAATAACATAAAAAGTCTAATTTATGGTTATTGGTACCTTGTAACCCACATTTATATTTTATATAATAAATTAATATTTTATAGCCAAACTAGATGATCTCACATTGAAAAGAAAGCAATGCGCTCTTTTTCTCTTTGTCACGATCCAAAATCCACTAGTCATGATGACACTTAACACAACCTGTTAGGCTAGCCAATTAACAGTTAGCACAAGTATAATAAAATAAAGGTGATCAACAAATAATATATCTGGACTCCATACAATATCCCAAGGACTGGTAATATAAATCAAAAGTTACTAAGACTGATTTTGTTTTTTGCTAAAACTTATATGAAATAAATACAACTTCAGTTTGAAATGTATATGATCAGAATTGAACTCTAAATCTACCCAGAGAAAAGTGGTAGCTGCATCCGGGAGACACGAACATCTTCAAAGCTAGCTTTCGTCATACCGCATCTTAGCTTCATGATCTACACGCAAGGTGCAGAAATGTAGGCACATAAGAGACGACCCGCTCCATGAAACCCACCAACTCATAACCTGCGACCCACCATTTATAAACCAAATTAAACCCATTTCATCCATTTCATTTTCTCCGTTTCATTTTCTTCTCTCACTAACTATCTGAATGAATCGCTAAAATGATGTTATTTTAGTTTGATTTGATATAGTATCTGATTAAGCGAAATTTTCTTATTTCTTGCCAATATTAACCTCATATTTAGATGATCATTTTCACACTTCTTAAATGGGGAAAAATTCAATAACTAATTAGAATTTTGCAAGAGAACAAAATAAATTAAAATCCATAAAAGAACAAAAAATTAATCGTATATTTCTTTTTTCATAATTCAAAATTTTGTGTTCATGCATCAAACACATGAAAACAAAAACCCAAAAGAAAAAATAAAAGAATAATTTTATTTTTAGTATCAGTGTTTACAAGAAGTTTTACATAGTATCAAACATAACCGGATCTACTTTGTGGAATTAAATCATAGATTACTAAGAAAAAAAAGGAGTCAAATGACTTCTAAAACCCATAAATAAAACGACATCGTCAGGATCTTCAGTAGTAGAACGGACAAAATTCTTCTTACCTCTGTCCACGGCGGCAACTGCAGGAGAAGAACACGACGAAGAATGGCCGGAGGAAGCAGCGGAAGAAACAACGGCAAAAGCGAGGCAGCTTTCGCTCCACGGCCGTCGAATCAGGTAAGATACGTTCATATAAGGAAAAGAATGAGAGCAATTTCCACGGGATTTATGAAGTGCACAACCACAGTTACGGTGGTAAGGCCTGCTTTGGATCCCTGTATCGTGTCCGGAGATACATCCGTCGAATAATCCCCGAAAGTTTCTCCGGCATCCATAATTACGATTTCTATAAATTAGGGTTGGGGTTTGATTTGGGTTATAAATCGCTGGGTCGCGGGTTATGGGTTGGTGGGTTTCATGGAGCGGGTCGTCTCTTATGTACCTAGATTTAAAACATGCACGGACGGATGCCATGTAGCACCGCCGTCTAACTAAGGGTAGATTTGTTAGGATAGTTGGACGACAGGAACTTTTATGGCCCAATAGTATAATGGGGGACAATTTTAAATAATTTACCATAGTAGGGGGACATATCAGACCCTTTTCCGATATAACAAAGAAGAGTACAAGAACAAATATACGAAGCAGTAAAAGAATCACCAAAAGAAATCACGGTAGTAAATTCATAACTTGCATTGTGTGAGAAATGTACTCAAGATATCAAATCAAATGACATGACAAGACCCTTCGTGCATTTATCTCATCCTCACCAAATATATGAATGTAAATCGAATCAATTTGAACGACAACATCCTTCGTGCATTAATCTCTTCCTCAGCGAGCATATGTATAACAACACCAATCATGTGAAATAAATGCTAATAACAATAATGATAAAGTAGGAGATACATAGGTAGACATAACGAACAACACAACGCATATGGGTAACGAAAATAGACTAGATAGGTGGCATGGAAGTAATGATAGCTTTTAAGGTAGAAGTAAATTTCACTAACTAACATGGTAGAAGGTTTCGATATAGATATAACAAACACGAAGGAAAGCATGATCTTTATAAGTTAAATAAATAGAAGGCATGAATAACTAACATGGTAGAAAGCTTATACAAAAGTGCAACAAATGGGAAACGAATTAGATATGGATATGACAAACAAGAAGGGAAGCATGAAATTTGCAAGTTAAATAGATGGAAGCATGGACAATACAACAACAATTGAGATAGGGGACAAAGATAGAACAACAACGACAAGTCACATAGAAAACATAGGTACAACAATAGTAGCTCAAGGTAAAGACATGAATGTATACACAAGGAAAAAAATCACAACAATGAATGTCTGTCGTCCTCGCCTGCACGAAAACACCCTTCGTACCATGAATACATGATAATATAAAAATAATAAAAATATAAATGGAATGGCACGACATCAGCCTTAGTGCTTTTACTCTTATCCTCACATGATAATGTAAATGAAAACATGATAATGTAAATAAAATGGCCCGATATCACTCTTCGTATTTTTTCCTCTCATCCTCACGTGATAATGTAAATGAAATGGCACGACATAACCCTTCATGCTTTTATTCTCATCCTCACATGATAATGTAAATGAAATGACACGACATCACCTTTCGTGCTTTAAAATTTTCCTCACATGATAATGGTATGCAATGACACGTCATCAACCTTCGTGCTTTACAATCTTTATCACATGATAATGTGTATGTAATGGAACGACATCAACCTTCGTTCTTTACACTCTTCCTCACCAAGAACATGATATCAATAAACATCAAGGTGGGAAGCATGAATAAAATCAAAGAGAGTGATTAAGTGAATATTCCAAATGAACATCAGTCACATCTTTCAAGCCAATAACAACTCAATAAACCTCAAGAACATTATTGTTCAAGTATTTCAACAAGTCTCAATAATGATCTTAAACACAAGTATAGAATCCAATATCTCAAGAAAAACTGTCATAGCGATGTATTGGTGATTAAGTGATGACCGAATTTAGCACATCAATAGTTTCACAAAAATCTGTCAAATTTCAATCAAGTTATAATTAGCTAAATCTTGGTTTCTAGCATTTAATTTCATGTTCTTAGTAATCTAGAAGTCAAGTAAGACATGAAACAAGAAGGTCACATAATTCTACAAGGAACAATTAATCGTATAATTTACCCTCGAGCATTATTACTCCTGACACATGCATATACGCTCGTCACCTCATATATGCATCATCCCCGCATGTAGCAAATAATATCAATTATTAGGAAAAATTCCCTAAATAAAGTTAGGCAAGACACTTACCTCAATCAAGCCAAATCGATACACTAGAAATGACATCCCGCTCAAATCATCCTCTGAACGACACGAACTAGCCAAAAGCAACTCAAAATCATCAAATAATGTTATAGGAAGCAAACCCAATTGATAAAGGTTGAATCTTTACACATTTACTCAAATTCAACCAAAAAGTCAAACCTAGGCCCACACCTTGGAATCCGACAAAACTCATAAAATCCGACAACACATTCAGTTACGAGTCCAACCAAACTAATTTCACTCATTTTCGATTCCGAATCGATGTTCAAACTCAAAAATTTACTTTAGGAAAGTTTAGACAAACTCCCCCAATTTCTCTTTAAAAATCATAATCCAAATGCCAAAATCGAAAGTCGATTCACAAAATATAATCAAAACCGAGTAGAAAATACTTACCCCAATCCATATGGTCAAAATCACCTCCAAAATCTTACAAATCTGAGTTCCATAGCGCATAATATGATAAAATATCTGAAACCTTTGAAATAGAGTACTTTATAACACTGCTCCAGCGATACCCTTCGCGAGCGCGGGAAGACTATCGCGTTCGTCATGAGAAAGATCTCACCGCCACAAAAAGACATTACGCATTCGCGTCATAAACCATGTGAACGCGATGCACATCAGATCCAGACCTTCGCGAATGCAGTCATTACTTCGCGAATGCAAAGACATTTCCTCCAGCTCCCAGCTCCTCAACTCAACGCTATGCGAACGAGACACTTTATCGCGAATGCGGAACACAATCAACTTACTTTTCGCAAACGCGTTCCATATATCGCGTTCGCGAAGAACAAATTCGCAGAAGACTAAAATACACTTCGCGATAGCAGTTGTACCTTTGTGATCGCGAAGAACACTAGAAGCAACATGTAACAACAGAAACCAACAATAATGATATGGCCCAAAATCTAATACGGACCTACTCAAGGACTCCAATCACACATAAAAACATAAAAATCACGAATTGCGCCTAAAATCAAACTTAATGAACTTTTGAACTTTCAACGTCCAAAACTCGTGCTGAACCATATCAAATAAACTCGGCATGACCTCAAAATTTGCACACAAATCCCATATGACATAACGAAGCTATCCCAATTCCCGGAACCACAATCCGAACCTGCTATCATCAAAGTCAACTCTCGGTCAAACCTTTGAATTTTTCAAACCTTCAAATTGCCAACTTTCGTCAATTAATGCCAAAACCTTCAAGAAGCATCCAAATGGAAATTCGGGCATACACCCAAGTCCAAAATCACCATCTGGACCTAATAGAGCCATCGAACCTCCGATCTGGGGTCAAATGCAAAAGTCAAATTTTGTCAACTCTTCCAACTTAAAGCTTCTAACATGAGATTTATTTTTCCAAATCAATCCTGAATCACCTGAAAACCAAAATCGACGATTTGCACAAGTCATAATACATCATATGAAGCTACTTAAGACTTCAAACAACTGAACGGAATGCAAATGCTCAAAACGACCGGTTGGGTCGTTACATCCTCCCCCACTTAAACATACATTCATCCTTGAACGTGCCAAAAGTTGTTCAAAATTGATCAAATCAATGTATAAACTTACTAGGGACAAACCTTGGGTGATCCCACGTCACCCCAATCCATATAAGCCTGTCAACACAACATAACTGAAGATCCTTACTTCAACCTTAGTCCGTAAACCTTATAAGCTGATTTCAATATCTGGAATTTATTACGAGACCCGAATCTCTCATCTACACACTGTATAAGTCTGGAAAAGCTATATCAAGCCATAACCATAGCCCAATATGTAATCACATGATATACCACATAACTCAGATATTCACAACAATAATTGATGACCACCTTAGCTGCCCAAAGCAAATTCGGTATCGGTAGTAAACCTTATATCAAATAGAACATCGTTCAAAACCTTCATACACTGCCGATGATGAAATAAACATGCAGAAACTCATAACCATCCTTCAGATCAACAAGTGAAGAAGCTCACCCGGCCGACAAGGTCCATTGTCCAAATTTTGCATGAAAATATGGTATCCTTCTCCCAAACATTCCTAATCCCAATATGGTAGTGCAAATCTCAGGTCTAGAAACCTCATCTACGCCAATACAAGAAGACCAACCGATAAGTCACACAAAGCCATATGGAGCCCCACGCATCGCAGTTCCGTACACCAAAACAAGTAATAATTCAGACAAGACAAATAATAGTAAGAAAGTTAAATAAGAAGGATACTAAGCAAATTAAGCAGATGTGGTAATATTTAGATCTTCTTATGAACTATTTTCAACAAAGCAAAAGCCAATACACACGAAATAAGTATAAGGAGTTACATCTCATCACAGTACCCTTGCGGTGCATAACCCCATCCAATCATGTCAATCCACATTGGGGTACCACTCGAGCCATAATGCTCGGGCTCACTGATCACATGTGCGTCAACATTAAGCGCGATAGAGTGCACAGATATAACTGTGGGAAGATGATTAGGCATAAACAATACTGAGAAAGACAAGCATAACTATGGTGCGATAAGCAAATTAACATCACGAGGGCCATCTCACCCATAACGCCATAAGGCCTAAACGAATTTACAATATGTGTGGAAATAATCATGTAACCACACAACCCGTCATATCATAAGAGAGAAACATAACATAGACCAAGGCGCGAATAATATCCATTATGCCTGATGATATACATTTGGTAACAGTTGCGCAAGAGCAAGCAAATCTGATCTGAGACATAATACATATTCTCATTAGGCTGACAAATAATCCCCTAACCAAATTTTGACCATTCCAAAATAGGTAAATAACCTTCCAAAGGTCCATAGCAACCTTTCTATAACACTTACCATCAATTATCCAATCCTCAATATTTTTTCACAATTCGCTGCCAAGGAATAGTCTGCCTATGATAACATCCAGTCTCTAAACCTCATGAATACCAGGATATCTATATCCGATCTCAACACCTCTTACTCAAATGGTTGATACGTCACTCATACTCCATCATCTTATAGAAAATACCTCACAAGTCAAATTACAATGCATATGCCAACATGCACACTCTCCTCTGGCAACATCAAATAGTGTCGGCATTCTCTTAAGCAAATTATTTGTGTCATCAAGAACTCATATCCTTCCCTTCAAAACTAAATCACAAATTTGAACTAGCAACTTTCAACCCCACACGGTGCACCACCACTAACATGATAACTCATGGATATACGAAAATCTCATAAAACCATAAACAAGTTGAACACCTCATCAACCGAGAAGCTTTAATTTAACTCAATTTAGGAGAACATCACCACATGCAACTCCGGACGTGGCCAAAACCATGGTGAATTCTTTAGAACTTATTAACACATAATCGGGTCAATAGAACTGATCTTCTCTTACTCAATCGAGTCACGCAGACTACCAACCTGAAAGTAACTCAATCTGATATGCTCGTTCTGAAGGAACCTTGTGCGAATTCGAAGCAGATCCGGTTACCATTCACTACTGATCTCAAGCCCTATTCATTCACAAATTCAAAAGTCCTTAAGTTCCACATATGATCTGGAACTCATCAGAACCTTCTCGATAACCACTCACCTTACTCTTATCTTCAATACACAACTAATACGCACCGAGCAACCCGCGCTTCACCAGCACATGACTATTCAAAGAAACAACCAAGAAATCCCTCATCCGGAAAGTTGATACAATGCATGATCCTGCAATCCGATCATTAATAGCATACTCCCCTACTAGCTCGAAGCAACAGAACACATCATCGGAAATCCATAGTACCATATCTTCATGGCTGCCCCGATCCCGCAGTGCTATTTGGCTGAATACTTCAAAAACTCATGCAATACTAGTCATAGAACACTCCGAAGAATTTGCCAAGCGCATACCCATCCTTGCAAGAGTTAGGCAAACTCCCCAAAATGCTCTGAAATGATAATATATGCATTCTACCGAATGGAAACCTCATACAAAACGCACGATCCAAACTTATCATGTAGGAGATAACCTACTGGTTGTACTCAAATCAACATCTAACCATGAACCCACCATAACCACAATAACTAGGCCATCATCCAGTCTTCCCAAGTCCATGCTTACTAACTAGATACAAGAATCTGCCTCGTACCCCAAATGAATGACTGAAAGATCTTTCACTACATCTGTTCCCGAGACTAGACAACACCTCACGATGATAATCAGGTATCTATAGCCCTTCGTAATCCATTCACAACGTCACAAACTGTCAGCGCATAGCTGATACCGAGTGCGCAACATCGTATATAAACGATATGAAGAATCAAAACCGCAGGTTTCAAGCTGAAACAAGGTTGTACGATAAGGAATGAAAGAAGGGAAATTATCCTAAATGCATTGTAGCCTCTCGAATATAGGTATGGACGCCATCATATCGATTCATAAGACTCTACTAGACACTTGCTCATGACTCGTAGAACCTACGAACCTAGTGCTCTGATACCAACTTGTTACGACCCAAATTCCATTAGTCGTGATGGAACATAACCCAACCCGTTAGGTTACCCAATTAACAGTTATGTCACGACCCAAATTCCCAACCTTAGGGATCGTGATGGCGCCTAACACCACACTTGATAGGCAAGCCAATGTTAGAGTTCGATTAGCTATTTTTCTTTGATTATCCTTTAAACATAATAAAATAAATTTAAAGTAAACTTAATCTAATGGTTTCCAAAGTATAACTCCAAATATAAAATAATAAGAAAATAAATAGACTGAGCCACGAACTAATTATATAAATAACTCTAAGACTACCCCAGGGTCTGGTGTCATAATTCATGAACTACTAAAGAATACTAAAATTAATTGGCTGAAAGAAATAATATAACTGTTTTAGGAAAATTATAAAACAGTCTCTACGAACTAAGATAAGACTCTTGGGATCTGCACACGCCGGCAGATATACCTCGTGTCTCCGGATAATGAATAGCGGCTACTAAAAATCTCTACTGTTAGTGGTACCCTGATTTGCAAAAAAGAGTGCAGAGTGGAGTATCAGTACAATCGACCCCATGTACTGAGTAAGTGTCGAGCCTAACCTCAACGAAGTAGTGACAAGGCTAAGGTGGGGAAATTATAACTTAACCTGCGATAATATATGTATATAATAAAGTAAAAAACAATCCTACGCAAACAAGAAAATATAACTGCAACAATGAATAATTAAAATAACTCAGTCACCTATTCCAGCCCTCAGCTGTGACCAAGATCTCACATAAATTTCCAAACTTTACTTTAAAACAATCGTATGTGCATAATATGAGAAACATTAGAGTAAAACAATAAAGCTTCCAAATCTTTGTAATTAAAATCAGTAAAACATAAATATCCTCCCTCATCACTGTCTTGTTGCGGCGTGCAACCCGATCCCACCTGTCCACCCTTATCACTATCATTTATTTCCCCTGTCCACCCTTATCACTATCATTTATTTCCCCTGGCCACCTTATCACTATCATTTATTTCCCCTGGCCGCCCTTATCACTATCATATTGTCCACCCTTATCACTATCAATTGATTTATTTATCAAAAACTTTCACAATTCAGGCCAAGCCTTTCACAACACGTTTATCTCAACAATTGTAAACAGAACACAGTATAGCTCACAAGCTGTATCCAATATTATTTCATAATGAAACCAACCAGAATATATGTAAATATCGTAACACTGTCATCCAGCTCAACCTTTATGTACCATAACAAAATCAAGGGAACAACCAACACTTTTAACACGAGTGCAACAATACTTGGCAATAATCTAATGAAAACAAATAGTCAAGTAGCATATGCGGAATAATTCAATTACGTACTTGAACATATTTCTAAAATCCGCATATAAATGAATATTTTCATCTATTCACTCATTACCTAAATTTAATGAGCTCCAAATAGTTTATCTTATCCTACCGTTTTACATTTAAAGTATGGGGTCCTACTCTACAATATTATAAATACGTTTTTTTGTTTGTTTATTGGTCTAAGGTTTAAGACTTCACTAAATCTTCAAAACAAAAACATAAAAACGATAATCCAAATGCATTATTGATCTATATAACATCAAGACAAAAGTACATGTGGCTCTTATTCAGGTCTTAGATTTATTACATCAAAGATCATCACTTGATCATATAAACCTCAACAATCATAGAAGTCAAGTCAGGAAGCAAATAAATGGAAAACGGAAGAGGGATCATGGTAAACAATAATTTGGTAATGCATAGGTACTCGTCACCTGACCTATACACTACACACAAGCAATTTCACATAACAATCAGGTTGGGTATTCCTATTCCCTCAAGTCAAGGTTAAACCAAGCACTTACCTCAACTTCGCAGGCCACTCACTGTTCAATTATAGCTTTTCCTCTTGAATTCACCTCCAANTAACTTAATATCATTAATTAATGCTAAAGGAACTAACTTTACTACAAATTACAATTTTTCCTAAGTTTTCTCAAAAAAAGCTAAAACCCGACTCCGGGCCCGCTTGGTCCTAACTCGGGGTTCAGACCAAATTATGTTTACCCATTCATCCACAAGCCTGAATATACAATTAGTTTCGAAATCTAACCTCTATTCGAGGTTCGATTTTACAAAATTCCCTAATTCTACCCAAACCCTCAATTTTTACCATGAAAATTCTTAGTTTTTGATTTAAAAGTGATGAAAAACATTGGGTAATTGAAATATAACCAAAAAAATGAGTAGAGAACACTTACCCCAATTCCTATGGTGAAAATCGCCCAAATCCGAGTTCCCCAACACAAAATATGACCGAATGAACAAATCCTAATTTTATATATTTTTTTACCAGTTATTCTGCCTCGTTTCTCATACCAAACGATCCTGTAACTCGATTTTTATGTCTCCAATGGATTCCTTGTGAAATTCTGGTAAAGTTAGGCTTTTGAATCACTCAATTTGACCTAATAATGAAAGAGATATGTAGGTTTTAATATTTGCAAATAGTGTAGATTTTTAAATACGCCGTCAGTGAAAATTTCGTAATTAATCTAAAAAATCTAGCAACCCTATTTTTAGTAAAAATGACCATAAATTCCTCATGCGATGTCAAAATTCAATGGTTCTTTTTGCTTGGGTCTGTAATTACGATACAATTCTAATACTTCATTCAAAACAGAAATTGGAGCTCATTTGTTCAATATGATATCATTCATGCTTGAAGAAACGACGTCGAAGCATAAGAAAGAACAAGCGCAACACAACCCAAACCTATTCGAAACTCACCTGAGCTCTCGGAGCTCTAAACCAAACATGCACGCAAGTCTTAAAACATCATACAGACTTGCATGTACGATCAAATCATGAAAATAACATGTAAAACTATGAATTAAACCTCAAAACTCATCATTTTTCTCAAGAACACTTCAATTTCACTATTTCTCAACTGGACGTCCAAATTACGTCAAATAAACTCCGATTCTCACCAAAATTCACAGTTAGTATTCAAATACTATAACAAATCTGTACTGGGCTCCGGAACCAAAATACGAGCCCGATACCAATGGTTTCAAACATTAATTCTTTTCTTTATTTAATTAATAATTCAACAAAACAATTCTTTCAACAATTGATTTCTAAGGCTTGGGACCTCAGAATTCATTTTCGGGCATACCAAGTCCCATATTTTACTGTGGACCTCCTGGGATCGTCAGAACAAAGATCCGGGTCCATTTTCTAAAAATGTTGACCCAAGTCAACTAAAACCAAATTTTAATTCTAAAAATTATTATTTCTTATATTTTCACATAAAAGCTTTCCGGTTTCACGCCCGGACTGCGCACGTAAATTGAGGTAATTAAAATAGTCTTTTTATGGCTAATAAGCCTAGAACGGAGTCTTAATTCATAAAATGACCCCTTGGGTCATCACAATCTCCATCTCTAAAACAAACGTTCGTCCTCGAACGGACATAGGGAATTACCTGAAATTGCAAAAAAATGTGGATATCTACTCTGCATGTCCGACTCGGACTCCCAAGTCACTGCCTCAATGGGCTGACCTTTCTATTGCACCCGAACTGAAGGAAAATCTTAGACCTTAACTGACGAACCTGCCGGTCTAGAACGGCTACCGGCTCCTCCTCATAAGTCAAGTTTTTGTGCAACTGGACAGAGCTAAAATCTAACACGTGGGATGGGTCACCATGATATTTCCGGAGCATAGACAAGTGGATACCAGATGAACTGAGGATAACCCTGGAGGCAACTCAAGTCTATAAGCTACCTCCCCCACTCTATCAAGAATCTCAATCGGCCAAATATACCTAGGGCTCAACTTACCCTTCTTTCCAAACCTCATAACACACTTCATGGGCGACACACGAAGCAATAACCTCTCTCCAACCATGAATGCCACATCACGAACCTTACGATCGACATAACTCTTTTGCCTAGACTGAGCTCTGCTTCTGTCTCTTCCCCTAATCGTAGCTATCATTGGGGATTCATCTCCTGTCCGGTTGTAGACGCTTTGCGCATTGCCGAGATTTGTGAGAGGACGAGAATAGACAAGTTCAATCATCAATGGTAGAATAAATTCGCACAATAGAGTAGAATAGAAGTGAAATAGTTCCTAACTTCATAGCCTCTGAGAGATAAGTACAGACGTCTCCGTGCCGATCCTTCTGACTCTACCAAGTTTTTTCGTGAATTGTGAGACCTAAGCAACCTAGTGCTCTGATACCAACTTGTCACGACCCAAATTCCCAATCTTAGTGATCGTGATGGCGCCTAACACCACACTTGCTAGGAAAGCCAATGTTAGAGTTCGATTAGCTATTTTACTTTGATTATCCATTTAAACATAATAAAATAAATTTAAAGTAAACTTAATCCAATGATTTCCAAAGAATAACTCCAAATATAAAATAATAAGCAAATAAATAGACCGAGCCACGAACTAATTATATAAATAACTCTAAGACTACCCCAGGGTCTGGTGTCACAATTCACGAACTACTAAAGAATACTACAATCAGTGGGCTGAAAGAAATAATATAATAGTTTTAAAAAAAATTATAAAACAGTCTCTACGAACTAAGAGAAGACTCTCGGGATCTGCGAATGCCGGCAGATATCCTTCGTGTCTCCGGATAATGAATAACGGCTACTAAAAATCTCAACTGTTGGCCGGTACCTGGATATGCACAAAAAAGTGCAGAGTGTAGTATTGGTACAACCGACCCCATGTACTGAGTAAGTGTCGAGCCTAACCTCAACGAATTAGTGACGAGGCTAAGGCGGTGCAATTATAACTTAACCTGCGACAATATATGTATATAATAAAGTAATTAAACAATCCTACGAAATAAGAAAATATAACTGCAATAATGAATAAATAAAATAACTCAATCTCCTATTCCAGACCTCAACTGTGACCAAGACCCCACATAAATTTCCAAACTTTACTTTAAAACAATCGTATGTGCATAATATGATAAATAATAGAGTAAAACATTAAAGCTTCCAAATATTTGTAATTAAAAACAGTAAAACATAAATATCCTCCCTCATCATTGTCTTGTTGCGGCGTGCAACCCGATCCCACGTGTCCACCCTTATCACAATCATTTATTTCCCATGTTCACCCTTATCACTATCATTTATTTCCTCTTTCCACCCTTATCACTATCATTTATTTCCTCTGTCCGCCCTTATCACTATCATTTATTTCCCCATGACCGCCCTTATCACTATCGTATTGACCCCCGTTATCACTACCAATTGATTTATTTATCAAAAACTTTCACAATTCAGGACAAGCCTTTCACAACACGTTTATCTCAACAATTGTAAATAGAATACATTATAGTTCACAAGTTGTATCCAATATTATTTCATAATGAAACCAGCCAGAATATATGTAAATATCGTAACACGGTCATCCAACTCAACCTTTATGTACCACAACAAAATCAAGGGAACAATCAACACCTTTAACACGCGTGCAACAATACTTGGCAATAATCTAATGAAAACAAATAGTCAAGTAGCATATACGGAATAATTCAATTACGTACTTGAACATATTTCTAAAAGCTGCCTATAAATGAATATTTTCATCTATTCACTCATGACCAAAGTTTAATGAGCTCCAAATTGTTTATCTTATCCTACCGTTTTATATTTTTAAAGTCTGGGGTCGTACTCTACAATATTATCAATACTTTTTTTGTTTGTTTATTGGTCTAAGGTTTAAGGCTTCACTAAATCTTCAAAAGAAAAACATAAAAATGATAATCCAAATGCATTCTTGATCTATATAACATCAAGACAAAAATTCATGTAACTCTTATTCAGGTCTTAGATTTATTACAGCAAAGATCATCACTTGACCATATAAACCTCAACAATCATAAAACAGTCAAGCCGGGAAGCAAATAAATGGAAAATAGAAGAGGGATCTTGGTAAACAACAATTTGGTAGTGCATAGGTACTCGTCACCTCACCTATACACTACACAAGAAATTTCACATAACAATCAGGTTGGGGATTCCTATTCCCTGAAGTCAAGGTTAAACCAAATACTTACCTCAACTTCGCAGGCCACCCACTGTTCAATTATAGCTTTTCATCTTGAATTCACCTCCAATACACTCGAATATAACCATAATTAACTTAATATCATTAATTAATGCTAAAGGAACTAACTTTACTGAAAATTATAATTTTTCCTAAGTTTCCTAAAAAAGTTAAAACCCGACTATTTAACCAAAGAATTAGACCCTTTGACTAAAGCTTATTTTTAAGATGAACACGGGTTACTGATAATCAAGGAAATGAGAAAAATGAATAACAGACAATATTGCAGAAATATAGAAAAACAAAGTCAATTATATTCGAGAATCAAATGCCTTTATAAGCCGTATTCCCCTCCATTATATAGGAAAGTCTTATAACATACAACTCTTGATATGGCTTCTCATTAATGACTAATTAGGACATTAATGAGGTGTTACAAAGGAAAACGGTAATTGGGGTATAGTTACATAATGTTCGAGTAATCAATTGTGGGTCTTTGAATCTGCCCGTAGCTTTGTCTAGATTCATTCTGACCGTGCCTCTCCATGTTTTGATCAGGTTGAGTTTCCCGTGGATGATAAGCTCGAGGGTTTACTGAATCGTGCCTCTTTGTTCCATACCTCTTCAAAGAATCGCATCCAGCTGTCGCGTTTTCCTGTGTCCACGTAACTGGCTGAGTTGTCAAAAGCTGGCTTACGTGTGAAACTCCTTTTACCAATACAGATAGTCCCCCCACTTATCATATATTTAACGATTAATATTTGGTAAGTGGATATTCATTTATGGCGGGAATATTTTGCCAGTGCTTTTCCTCGACTCATTGTATCCTTCTCTGCACCATAGGCGTCGTATGTCACTTCCATTTAATGCTCATACCACGTGTCCTTTTCGGATTGGTTCTGCATTTACTCGGCACCTTGCGGCTGTGCCAGTTTCGAAGTGACATCTTCAATTATGACTTTTCATCATTATTTTTTTTCCCATGTTTGACGGTTGTTCTGAAGTATAAATACTTTTCTTCTTTTCTTTGCTTCCACGAAACACTTTTCTAACTTTATTTTTTGTAAAGAACTTTCTTCTTGCCTTTGTAAACATGTCTTCTTCAAGCCAACCTCAGGGAGTAATAGATATTGAAAGTTTAACGCCATCTTCTGCTCCGACTAGGAGTCGGAGGGATGGTAGACTTAGAAGTCTAGGATGCACTCCTTCGAGGGGCTATTCTTCTTCTCAGATAGTTCCTTCTCCTTCCACTAGATCTCTAGTTTCTCCAAGGTTTAGGGTTTCTCGGTCTTTGTCTAGAGGTATAGGTGAACGACTTCGTGCACCTGGAGTCGATGAAATTGTCCCTGCTGAGTTTGTTTTTGCTAGGGATAGTCAAGTTCTTGTAGATCAATCTTCTTCTCTTGAAAGTGTCGAAAGATATTCAACCCTTATAACTGAGGGTCAAATTTCCCTTGTGCGTAGGGAGTGCTTTTGGAGGCTGACTTCCCTGTCTATATTCTGAATAGTAATAAAAGAATAACATCTTACAAGATGGGATATTCTTTGTCTATACGTACCCTTTCACTCTAGGGTTTAGGCCCCTCATTGACCCAGTCATAATTAAGTTCTGCCATTTTTTCAATATCTGCTTAGGACAAGTTGGTCCGCTTGTGTGGCGAGTTGTCACATGTCTTAGGAGTTTGGCTTCTTTAGATTCGGTTCCTTTTACTTTCAACCATCTTATTCATCTCTACTCTCCTTCCTTATTTCGTGAAGGATTTTTTACTCTGACTGCTAGAAGCAAAAGAGTGCTGGTAACCCCTGGAGATGATAAGGATAGGGGTTGGTACCTCCGGTATGTTGCTGTACCCACTGTTGGTTTAGAGGGTAAGAAAATATTCTCTTCCCTGAGAAGTGGAATCGCGCACATGAGTATGCTTTAGCTCACATTTATTTATTTTTTCTCATTTTGACTTGAGATGTTTTATTAACACCGTATCTGTTTCTTCATCTCTCAGCAATCATGAATACTGTTGAGAATGTCCCCGGTATTCGTGATTGGGTAGAAAATTTTTTGTCCGTTGCTCCTTTAGAAGAGAGATCTTGGAAGTACCTCGCTGGGAGGTATGGTTGGCATGTAAGGACCCACAGTAAGTGAATCTCTTGTTCTTGCTTCTTTCCTTACTCGAGCCTCTTCTTTCTTTGTCGTTTAACTTTTTCCATTTTAATAGGGTTCTCCGCTCGTGGGGTGTCTGCTTCATCCATCCCGAAGTTGTCTTTGGCTAAGGCCCAAGAAATTATTGTTGGTTCATCTTCCTCTAAGAGGAAGATTGGCGAGTCTCGTTCCGTAGAAGAAGAAGAAGAAGGTGCTCTAGTGCACAGGCCACGGAGAAGGCAGGTGGTTTCAGATGATGAGCTTACACCCTTAACCTTGTCTTCCGTGTCTGTGATTGAGCCCCCTGTCCTTGATGATGTTTCACATTCCCCTATTCATGAGGGTGTTGACCTTGCTCCTAACAATGTCCCTTTGGCTGCTGTCTTTCCTGCTTCTTTGAGAGAAGCTGTCTCGTCTGTTCCTTTGGCTATTTCGGCTTCTGCTGTTGCCTTTCCCGTAACTTCCTCGACTCTTCAACCCTCCGTGCCTGCTGCTTTACCCATGGCTTCTCCAGCTCTTTAACCCTCCGTTCCTGTTGCTATTTTATCTCTACCTGCTTCCATGCCTTCTGTTAGGGAAGTAGGGTCTTCCAGCAGAGAGATGCGGCAAGTGGTAATAGAGGTTCCAGCTGAGGGGAATCTTTTCAAGAAAACCGGTGAGCCTGAAGTGTGGCTCAAGCCTTTGGTAGGTCCTTCTGAGAAAACCAAGCTAGCCAGACACGGTGCTCTTACATGGGCCAATAAGGTCGTGCATACTTCTTTGAAGTTCATTTTCGTATATGAAATTTACCATATCTGACTGGTTTATTTCTTGTAGATTAACCTTATAGGCATGGAGTTTATGAAGAGGATTTCAAACACAGACCAGGAGACAAAAGAGTTGCAGGCCGATGCTGATAATTAGAAAGCACAATATGATAGCCTAAGGATTGACATGGATGCTTTAGATGAGGAAATGAGTACCTTGAAGCGGCAGATGAGACTTATGGCAGCAGAACTGGCAGAAGAGAAGGCTTCCTCCAGTCAGGCTGATAAAGACAAGAGTGTTTTGGAGTCTTCATTCGTTGAGCAGCTGTCCCATGCCTCGGAGGAGATTAGAGACTTGAAAAACTTGTTGGGGGAAGAAGGAGGAATACTCAGGCGAGCTCGTGCAATCACTCAGTCGTACTCAAGAGGACCTTCATAAGGATTTAGATAAAGTTCAAACTCTGGAGGAATCGATTGTACCGTTAAGGGCCGCCTATGAAGCTGCGGAAGCGGAGAAGGACAGATTGAGAGCTGAGCTTCAAGTATGGGCAAGGGATTATGAAGATCTTGAAGAGGTGGCTGCTGTTGATGTGAGCTGGGCGTGTATGAATTCTCGTCTTGACACATTGACGGAAATGAGTCAAGAGGGTTTCGACCTTAGTGTTGAAATAGCTAAAACTAAGGAAGCCATGGAGAAGGCTCAACAAGGTCATAACCTTTCTTCACCTGATGGTGAGATTCCAGCCGCTCATGCCTCTTCATCTCTAGTTGTTCCTGCTCCTTCTGCCAGTGAAGTCAACCCCTCTTTTGATGAAATTTAGTCGGTTCATCCCCCCATTTTTTTTCTTTGTATCAATTGGTGGTTACCCCCAGTCCCATCGGGGGTAAATTTGGATTTTTTTAAAGTCCCCAAATGACAAATTAGGGGCACCACAATGTATATAAAAATTTTATGCGGCTAAGTATAAGTTAATACTTAGTTTTAGCTATTTTAATATATTAATGTTAGTACGACTTTTATTGAGTTTCTATTTCACTCTTTAAGTCTTTTGTATGCTTCATTTTTTGAGTTTTTAGTTTTACCTATGAGTTTTGCATGTGGAATGCTTTAGACTACTCGTACCTTTTTGTAATAGGCACGGTGTCATATTAAATATGTGCCTTTTTGTAATAGACATAGTTTATGGAAGAGGGACCTTTATAATTTACATGAAGAAGACGTCTCAACTTCATGATAATGCAATAGAGTTATTGGAATTTTACACATGTTTAAGAATGTTTCCAAGGAAAGTTTTTTGTTTGAACTTCCATGACATTTTACATGTGTTTGGTTATCGTCTAAAACTCATGTTTGCAACTGTTTTTGTTTAACAGATTTGAT
>ML365758.1:65483-116833 GCA_005239505.1 Nicotiana paniculata
ATAGGAATTTTACACATGTTTAAGAATGTTTCCAAGGAAAGTTTTTTGTTTGAACTTCCATGACATTTTACATGTGTTTGGTTATCGTCTAAAACTCATGTTTGCAACTGTTTTTGTTTAACATATTTGATATACTCTTTTATTTCATAAATGTTTTTCATAGGTAACAGTTTTTCGATATTATTACAAGGAAACAACTGTTTTTTTACTTGTAACAGTTTTTATAAAGATTGGGGTTTTTACCCGCAACTATTTTGCAAACAGATTTATAATAAGTACGAGGGAAATGTTCTTATTCGTAACTGTTTTATTTGATAATAGTTTCTTGAACAAATACAAGGATTTAGATCTTTCATCCAGAACTGTTTTATTTGATAACAGTTTTTTGATGAGTACATTGATGATGATCTTTTACCCCTAACAATTTTTGTTACAACAGCTTTAAATAAGGATAAAGATGTACATTTCTTTCTCGTGACTAATATTTTTCCTTTCAACCTGAACATGTTCGAAGGTTTTTGCTTTTTGCATTAGGCTTTGTATTTAGATGGCTCTTTTGATTTCTTTCGATTCTGCTCGTGTCACTTGTCTCGTTGGGTAGATGGGTCTTCAGACTCGAGCTTTGACTTTCTGATAGTCTTCTTTGCTTCGTCTTAGCCTTCCATACTGTATAATCCCTCAAGTGTTTGAGCTTTGAAGAATGAAATCTCGAGCACTTGATTATTCCTTCCTTGTGGTCCTTTTCCTGAAAAGGAAAAACATTCCGGACTCGAAGGTATATGGTTTTTTAGATGATGACTACTTAACCCTTTTAGACGTCCATAAGAAAGTGTAACCTTAGACCGGGAATTGTGTTATTTCTTCGCGTCTTTGCATGTCTAATATCATCATATGGTGATTGGTTAGATTTATGCCTATCATCTAAAAAGTAAGTAAAATTTTTAAATGTTCAAAATAAAATCGAACGTATGATACCTGATGGGGGGTATTCTTTTCCTTTAGAAGTAATACTTCTTTAGGTGGACGACGTTCGAGCTTGTTGGTAGAACTCTGCAGTCCATAGCTTCCAACTCCTAGGCGCCTTTCCCAGCTATGCCTCGGATTTTGTAAGGTCCTTCCAAGTTTGGATTTAGCTTTCCTGCACCTGCTTCTTTCGTTTATTGAAAGACTTTTTTGCGGACAAAGTCGCCAATCTTGAAGTAACTGAGATGAGCTTTACGGTTGTAATAACGCTCTATGATTTGTTTTTGAGCTGCCATCCGTATCAATGCTGCTTCTCTCCGTGGTTCGAGCAGGTCCAGGTTGGTCCTCAATTCGTCGTCATTTTCTCCATCTATGGCTGTTGAGAACCTTATGCTTGGTGCGCCAATCTCCATAGGTATTAAGGATTCTGAGCCATAAACAAGTGAGAACGGAGTTTCTCCCGTGTCTATTTTTGAAGTTATTTTGTATGCCCACAGTACCGCTGGTAACTCATCAGACCAGTTTCCTTTGGCTTTATCCAGCCGCTTCTTTAGATTGTTGATGATGACTTTATTCATTGACTTAGCTTGACCATTAGCCACAGGGTGGTACGACATTGAAGTGATCCGCTTGATTTTCCAACTTTCAAAGAATTCTGTGATTTGCGAGCCTATGAATTGTGGGCCATTATCGCACACGATTTCTTTTGGTATTCCAAAGTGGCATATTATGTATCGTCATAAGAAGCTTTTAACTTCCTTTTCTCGCACTTGTTTGAACGCTTCTGCCTCTACCCATTTTGTAAAATAGTCGGTTAGCACGAGTAAAAACCGTACTTGTCCTTTAACTGTGGGAAGAGGTCCCACTATGTCCATACCCCATTTCATGAAAGGCCATGGGGATATTATTGGATGCAATAATTCCGCTGGTCGATGCATGTTAGTGGCAAACCTTTGGCATCTGTCACATTTGGATACGAATTTCTCGGCTTCTTCTTCCATCTTAGGCCAATAGTATCCAGCTCTGATTAGTATTTTCACTAAGGATATCGCCCTTGAGTGATTTCCACAGTGTCCTTCGTGGACTTCTTTCATCACAAATTCTGTATGGTTAGGTCCGAGGCATTTAGCTAGGGGTTCTCCGAACATCTTGCGATAAAGCGAGTTGTGAATAAGGCAGTACCGTGCAGTTTTGTGGCGAAGTGCTTGAGCTGCTTTCCTATCTTCAGATACGGTGCCATTCTACAAAAAAATAAGAATTTCGTTTCTCCGGTCCCAGGTTAAGTTGTTGAAAGTTACCTCATTCCTGTCCTGGTCTATTATTGAATGAAATAGTTGAACGACAATTGCTTTGTCTTTGTTCGTTACTTCCGTGACTGCTGCGAGGTAAGCTAATGCATCTGCTTCTGCATTTTCCTCTCTAGGTATTTTCACTACCTACCATGTTTTTAATTGTCTCACAAGCTCTCGTGCTTTTTCAAGATATTGTTGCATTCTAGTCTCTCGAGCGATATAAGTGCCCTGTATCTGATTTACTACCAGTTGGGAGTCGCTGTTGATCACAATTTTCTCGATTGAGAGTTCCCGTACGAGTTCAAGCTCTGCAATAACAGCTTCGTACTTTGCTTCATTGTTAGTTATAGGATAACACTTGATAGCTTGCCGGGTCTTTTCACCCGTGGGTGATATTAAGACTATGCCTAAGCCGACACCTTTTATATTTGAAGAACCATCAGCGAACAAGGTCCATAGGCCTTGATTAGCATCGTTAAAGAGTTGTAACTCTTTTTCTACTTCATGTACAATGCTATTACTAAAGTCAGCAACAAAATCAACTAGTATCGACTTAATTGCAGTCCTAGGCTTATAGATTATTTCATGCTCACTTAATTCTATGGCCCACTTGGCTAATCTTCCTGAAAATTCCTCTTTATGCAGAATATTTCTTAAAGGATATGAGGTCACAACGGTGATTGGGTGGTATTGAAAATATGGTCGTAATTTTCTAGATGCCAATATTAAAGCTAAGGCTAACTTTTCCAAATATGGATATCTAGTCTCAGCATCTAGCAAAGTTTTACTTACATAATAGATAGGTGGTTTTTTACCGTTTTCTTCTCTTACCAGTACTGCACTTACATCAATTTCTGATATAGCCAGGTAGATGTACAATCTCTCCCCTTCTTTTGGCTTTGAAAGTAATGTCGGTTTCGATAGATAAATTTTAAGATTTTTGAGGGATTGCTAACATTCTTCAGTCCATTCGAACTGATTCTACTTTTTGAGAACTGAGAAGAATTTAAAACCTTTTTCGGAAGATTTAGAAATAAACCTACCCAAAGCTGCTATTCTCCCTGTTAGTCTTTGAACTTCCTTTTTATTTGTTAAAATATCGGGTATTTCCTCTATAGACTTAATTTGAGCGGGATTTACCTCTATTCCTCTGTTCGATACAAGGAAACCCAAAAATTTACCTGATTGCATTCCAAAAGCGCACTTATCTGGATTTAGCTTCATATTATACCTGCGTAAAATATCAAAAGCAGTAGAGAGATGCTGGAAATGGTCTTGTTCTTGTATTGATTTTACCAACATATCATCAATATAGACTTTTATCGTCTTTCCAAGATGTTCTTGGAACATTTTAGTCACTAACCTTTGATAGGTGGCTCCAGCGTTTTTAAGCCAAAAAGCATAACTTTATAACAGTAAGTCCCCCTGTTTGTAATGAAGGAAGTTTTTTCCTCATCTGAGGGATTCATTTTAATCTAATTATAACCAGAATATGCATCTAAGAAGCTCAATAATTCATGATCTGCTGTGGCATCAATCATTTGATCTATATGCGACAATGGGAATGAATCTTTGGGGCATAATTTATTTAAGTCAGTATAATCTACGCATACTCTCCACTTGCCATTCTTTTTAGGTACTACCACGGTGTTTTCTAGCCAGTTAGGGTACGTTACCTCTTGTATCGAACCACTCTTCAAGAGTTTCTGTACCTCTTCGTCGATCACTTGGTTCTTGAATGATCTTTGATTTCTTTTCTTTTGCTTAACAGGTACGAAGGATAGATCTTCATTTAGTTTATGAGGCATCACTTCTGGTGGGATGCCTGTCATATCTGAGTGGGACCACACAAAGCAGTCTGCGTTAGCTTTTAAATAATCAATTAACTTACCTCTTCGAGCGAGGCCTAGCCTTGTGCCTATATATACTTTCTGCTCAGGCTTTTGTTCAGATAATGGAACAGCTTCAAGCTCCTCCGTAGTTGTTTTGATGTGCTCATCTTCCTCCGGTTCACGAATGACATCCGATCTGGAATCTGCATCTGTGTGGTATAGTACACCTTCCGTAGTAACTTGATTCTCCTTCTCGTAAGTATTTCTTTCGTACCTGTTTCAGCAATAATACCTTCCGTACCGATTTGGGTAGTAATTTCTTCCATACCCGTTTGGGCGGTGTTACCTGCTTGGGAGATTCCCTTATCTTGTAATTCTTCTACCTCTATTTTCTTGTTGTAGTGTACCACAAAGTTTATATTTCTTGCGGTCTACTGATCGCCTTTGATTTGTTGAATCCCCCATTCAGAGGGGAATTTTATTACCTGATGCAACGTGGAGGGTATCGCTTTCATGTCGTGCATCCATGGCCTACCCATGATCACATTATAAGCCATATTAGTATCGATGGCTTGGAACCTGGTACTTTTGATCACCCCCTCAGCATAAGTGCTAAGCTCAATTTCTCCTTTTGTTATAACCATAGAGTTATCAAACCCTGATATGGCTCGTGCCCTTGGGATTACTTGATTCCCCAGTAGCATTTATTCCACAACTCTTAGAAAAATGTTATTGGCTAAACTGCCTGGATCAATCAAAACTCTTTTTACGTTAGTGTCATGAATAAGTAAAGATATTACCAGAGCATCATTGTGCGGAAGCATTAATCCGCCGATATCTGCATCATCGAAGGTTATATTGTCTTCTTCCATATTTTCACGAGCCTGTTTTCCATGTGTCATTATGAACTTTGTGGTTGTTTTGCAAATCACTCCGTTTACTTCTTCACTTCCGTGTATCACATTGACGGTTCATTTTGGAGAAGGAGGCTTTGGGGGCTCCTGCCTGTTCCTCATATATGCCTGTTTACCTTTATCACTAAACAATTCTGTTAAATAGCCCTGTTTCAATAAATTTTCTACTTCACCTTGTAAAAATCTGCAATCTGCAGTTTTGTGCCCATGATCGTTATGGAATTCACACCATTTATTTGGGTTCCTTCTATTTGGATTTGATCGCATCTCTTTAGGCCACTTAAACTTGTCTCCCATGTTCCTCAATATTGAGACAAGTTCAGTAGTAATTACATTAAAGGTATGATCCCTAATTCGAGTATTACCTCTAGGTCGTTCATCTCGATCTTTTCTGGATCTAGACGAGGATGAGACTACATCTCTTCCTTGTGGTCTATATTCTGACCTAGTGTTTTCGAGCCTGGGATGAATATCACGTCCCGAGGGTCCTAAGTAAGGATCGTACCTGTTTTTACCTGATCTTCTGCCCGATTCAAGGCGTCTGGATCGGGAATGATCTTCATTTCTTGAACGAGCAATGATATCTTCCTCTATTATGAGTTTAGTACTATACCTGTTATATACATCGTTCCATGTTATAGCGGGGAATTCTCTAAGACTTTCCTTAAGTCGTTTCGTGGCTTCTGAACTCTTATTGTTTAGGTTGCTTGCAAATGCCATGGCTGCCCAATTATCAGGCACCCTGGGTAATTGCATTCTTTCTCGTTGAAACCTGTCTACAAACTCACGGAGTAATTCCGTGTCTCCTTGTTTTATTTTTAATATGTCTTCCATTCTTTTCTCAACTTTTTGTGCACCAGAGTGTGCTTTTATAAATGAATTTGCAAGCTCAGCAAAAGAGTCAATAGAATTAAGGGAGAAGAGAATACCAGGTTAGGACTCCTTTGGTAAGTGTTTCCCCAAATTTTTGGACAAGGACTGATTCAATCTCTTGTTTTGTTAAGTCGTTGCCTTTTACTCCAGTAGTGAAAGCAGTCACATAATCACGTGGTCAGTTGTTCCATCATATTTGGGAACGTCACGCATTTTAAACTTCTTGGGTATAGGCAAAGGTGCCGCACTGGGCTTCCAAGGTTTTTGAGAGTACCTATCAACATCAATGCCTTTGATAATAGGTGGTACTCCAGGAATTTGTTCCATGCGACCGTTCTGCTCCTTCATCTGTTTCTGCATTGTTAGCAGTAAATTTTGTAATTCAGAGTTATTAGATATACCTGGTCTCGCTTCTAGAGATTCATTAGGAGTATCTCCTCTTCCTGAGTTTGCCAACCCAGATTGAGTATTTTCCATGGTGATGGTATTATTGGGGGGTGGCGTCGGTGGTGTAGGTAACGCTGCTGGTAATCCCCTCGCAAATTCTTGCAAAGCCTGGCTCACACACTCTGCAATCATTTGCTTTACACGATCTTGTTCCACCGTTTGATCATTACCACCATTGTTTTTATTGGATCTTTCTGGGGATTGTTCCCTTGAACCACATGGGGTTTCTGAAGGCGATGGAACTGGGGTTCCATTCCTTTGCTGGTTGTTGTCATTGGAGTTCGACATAGTTCAGAGGATATCACTTGAAAAGGAAACAAAGATTATCAGATTCTCGGCAACGGAACCAATTTGTTTAACCAAAGAATTAGATCCTTTGACTAAAGCTATTTTTAGGATGAATATGGGTTACTGATAATCAAGGAAATAGAGAAAAATGAATAATAAACAATATCACAGAAATATAGAAAAGCGAAGTAGATTGTGTTCGAGAATCAGATGCCTTTACAAGCTGTATTCCCCTCCATTATATAGGAGATTCCTTGATATAACGTACAACACTTGCTATGGTTGCCCATTAATGACTAATTATGACATTAATGAGGCGTTACAATGGATAACGGTAATTGGGCTACGGTTACATAACGTACGAGTAATCAATTGTGAGTTCTTGAATCTGCCCGTAGCTTTGTCCAGATTCATTCTGACCATGTCTCTTCCCTGTTTTGATCAGTTGAGTTTCCTGTGGCTGATAAGCTCGAGGTTTTATTGAATCGTGCCTCTTTGTTCCATACCTCTTCAAAGAATCACATCCAGCTGTCGCGTTCTTCTGTGTCCACATAACTGGTTGAGTTGTCAAAAGTTGGCTTACGTGTGAAACTCTTTTTTACCAATACAATGATATCATTCATGCTTGAAGAAACGATGTCGAAGCATAAGAAAGAACGAGCGCAACACAATCCAAACCTATTCGAAACTCACCCGAGCCCTAAGGTCTCTAAACCAAACATGCAAGCAAGTCTAAAAACATCACACGAGCTTTCTTGTGCGATCAAATCATGAAAATAACATGTAAAACTATGAATTAAACCTCAAAACTCATCATTTTTCTCAAGAACACTCCAATTTCACTATTTCTCAACCGGACGTCCGAATCACGTCAAATAAACTCTGATTCTCACCAAACTTCACAGTTAACATGACCTCTTGGGTCATCACAAGTTAACACAAGTCTAATAAAATAAAGGTTATCTCACCGCTTAAATAAACTCTGATTCTCACCGCTTAGAACAAAGTCTTAATTCATAAAATGACCTCTTGAGTCATCACAAGTTAACACAAGTCTAATAAAATAAAGGTGATCAACAAATGATATATCTGAATTCTATAGAATATCTCAAGGATTGGTAGTACAAATCACGAGCTACTAAGACATGATTCTTTCGCAAAAACTGATATGAAATAATACAACTTCCATTTGAAATATATATAAATAGAATTAAACTCTAAAACTAGTGGTAGCTGCATCGGGGAGGCACGAACATCTTCAAAGCCAGTTTTCGTCATCCACCGCTTCTCAAATCCAAGATTTACACGCAAGGTGTAAAAATGTAGTATGAGTACAACTGACCCCATGTACTCAATAAGTATCTTGACTAACCTTGGTGAAGTAGTGATGAGACTTTTAGCTAAAAGATACTCACTAATATAACCTGTGTCGTAGACTAGCAATAGAACAATACTAAAATATAATAGAGAAGAGTACAAGAACAAATATATGAAGCTTTAAAAGAATCACCAGAACAAATCACGGTAGTAAATTTATAACTTTTATAGTGTGAGAAATGTACTCAAGATATCAAATCAAATGGCACGACAACACCCTTCGTACATTTATCTCATCCTCACCAAATATATGAATGTAAATCAAATCAATTGGCACACCAACACCCTTAATTCATTTATCTCTTCCTCATCGAGCATACGTATAAAAGTACCAACTAGGTTAAAAAAGTTCTAATAACAATATCGATAAAGTAGAAGATACACATGTAGTAATAAAGAATGACGTTGTGATATGGGTAAGAATGACAGACTAGATAGGAGGCATGGAAGTAATGATAGCGTTTAAGGTAGAAGAACGTATAATTCACTAGCTAACATGGTAGAAGGATTAGATATAGATATAGAAAACATGAAGGAAAGCATGATCTTTATTAGCTAAACAAATAGAAGGCATGAATAACTAACATGGTAGAAGGCTTATACAAAAGTGCAACAAATGAGAAATGACCTAGATATGGATATGGCAAACAAGAAGCAAAGCATGACATTTGCAAGTTAAACATATGGAAGGCATGGACAACACATCAACAATTGAGATAACGGAAAAATATAGAACAACAACGACAAGTCACATAGAAAACATAGGTGCAACAGTAACACTCAAGGTAAAGGCATGAATGTATACACAAGGAAAAGATTCCAACTTAAAGCTTCTAACATGAGATTCATTCTTCCAAATCGATCCTGAATCAGCTGAAAATTAAAACCGACGATTCGCACAAGTCATAATACATCATACGAAGCTACTCAAGACTTCAAATAGCTGAACAGAATGCAAATGCAAATGCTCAAAACGACCAATTGGGTCGCTACACTCACTCTCTCTATTCGAATGCAGTGTTCTCTCTCTCTCTCTCTAAGTAATTTTATTCTATTTTCCCCAAATCTGAAATTCATCCTTCTCCCTAGATCTTTCTATCATTACACTCATCCAATAAACACTATCTTTTATCGTAATTATTATTATTATTTTTTCTTTTTTAAAATGTTTTAATGTTGAAATCGTGTAAATTTCGATTGGGTAATATTGAATTTCCGAGAAAATATTTGAAAGAGTTTGAATATCGATTTTTGAGGTTCTGGAGATAATTTGAGGCCGATTTGTGATGATTTGTGTAGACTGAAACTAGAGGTGAATGTGAGAACATAATTTTTGTCCCATGAAAAATTACTCCTAAAAATAATTTAAATTGGTATTTTAATCATTTTTAATTTTTGTATAATTTTTTAGGAACTTTTATTTATTCGTTTGTTTGCATTTTATTGTATTTTTTGATTTATTTGAATTTTTTGCATAACTAGGAACACTTCAAATCATAAAATTACCAAAAATATTTGTTGTCTTTCATTCACTACATTTAGGACTTATAGTTGCATTTTAAGCGTTTAATTAGATTAATTTAAATTTTAAATGACGAATTGTTTGAATTACGAGTTATAAACGCTAAAAATGCAGTTGAAGGCTAATTAGATTTCTAAAAATAGAAATGGCTAAGTGTGCAAAGGCAAAGAGAAGAGGGAATTAGGCGTTTTTATCTATACACGAACTAGGCTAGAACTTCAGTGGTCCAGTTACTACCTAAGCTTGCCCAGCCCGTTCTCCCTATCACGACCCAAGTCCCACCTCAGAGATTGTGATGGCACCTAATCTCTAAGACTAAGTAAGCCTATCACATAATGATTCCAATCAAAATATAACAACTTCAAATTAGTGAAAAACTACGAAATACGATAATACGACCAAATGTGAGTACAATAATCAACTTCCCAAATTCTGATAGTACTGAGTCATAAGCTCAAAATGGAATACATATCAAGTCTCGAAGAGTACAATACTATTTGAAATACATAAACAGTATAAATAAAGTAAAGAGGGTGACTCCGAGGCGTGTAAACGGAACAACAGTGATACCTTGAAGTCTCCAATAAGCACAAGCATGTCTCTCTAGTGATCCACCTGATTAGAAGTACCTCGATCTATACAAAATGTGCAGAAGCGTAGTATGAGTAAATGACAGTTGGTACTCGGTACCCAGTGGCTATCAAGACTAACTTTGGTGAAGCAATGACGAGGTTCAAGTTATGTGATACTCACTAGTCAAATAATCTGTAGAATATATCAAAAGAAAACTAACAACATAATATATAACAGAAACAATATCAACAACCTCTTCCGAACATGTGATAACAACTTAAACAAGTAAAAGTTCATCTTGACAACAAGTCATCAAATAGAAACACAAATATATGGCACCTCGTACCCACAATTCTGTCACAATACCAATAGCCACCCGTATCGCTCCACCCTGGCAATAATAATATTTTGCCTTGTAGCTCATGCCCGACAAAATATCAATATCCCGCCTTGTCGCTCGTGTTTAACAATATCTTGTCTTGTCGCTCTTGTTTGATAAAATAATAATATCCTGCCTTGTCATTATAATTTAATAATATTTCCATCACAAAAATAACAACATCAATCACAATCGCACGACAGAAACCTTGTGCCAACACCCAATAATCCACCCAACACGTCAACATATTCCATAATATCACAAAATAATAATACCAAAGTTTCATCAAGATAAAAGCTCACAATTTAACAACCAAGTGCACAAGGACATGACCATAACATAAAAGTTCAGGGGGTGTTCAACAAATACAGCAGGACTATGATGGAGTCAAATATAGTGATCATGATCATGTAGTCACAAAGTTGTTTAAGCATGTTTCATATAAAGTACAATATCAAATTAAGTTATTTTAATAGCCTACTGTCTAATTTAGTCATAAACCATACATAGCATCCGTGTATACACTTGTCACCTCATGTACACATTGCTTTTCACATAACACGAATAAGAAATTAAGGCCAAATCCTAAAGGGTATTCCCTCACAAAAGTTTAGGAGACATACTTACCTTAAACAAGCAAAATCAATACTTTAAAAGTCCCTTGCCTCTCGAATCGGCCTTCGAATGGGTCAAATCTAGTAAAATAACAATTCAATAATATCAAACACGACTGAAGAAATCGATTACAATTAATAAAGCTTCGGTTTTGATAAAAAATAAAAATTTTAATCTAGGCCCGCCTCCCAGAATACGACAAAAGTCACAAATTTCGAATACCCATTATAATACGAGTCCAAACATAGAAGTTTCATCCACATTTGACTTCGACTCGGGGTTCAAATCCCTACTTTTTAGTTAAATATTTTTTCTTCAAAAATCCCTAAATTTTCTTCACTTATATTCATGATTCAAATGCTAAATCAATGATGGCATCATGAATAATAACCAAATCCGAGGTCCCAATATCAGAATATGATAAAATAACTCAAACCCTCGAAATAGAGAACTTAAGTTTGCCCAGTGGTTCCCCTTCGTGATCGAGGGACCTAGTTCGCGATCATGAAGCACAAATCAATAGTTGCCTCAGAAGACCCTACGCGAACAATATCACTAGCCTGCGATCGCGCTTCACCAGCTCGTAAGCCTATGCGAACGCGATGCCTTTCCATGAATGCGAAGTCTAAACCACCTGACCTCCCCAGCCTAATACAGACCCTACGCGATCGCGAATCACAACCGCTAATGCAAAACTTAAGCTCCCCACAACCCGTGATCGTGACATTTCCAATGTGAACACGAAGAACAAAATGGTGCCAGCCACAAAACACACTCCGCGATCGTGATACCACATCCGTGATGCGCGATGAACACTAGAATACCAAAACGAAGTTCTTCCAAAACAAGGAAAAATGGTTTAAACCCATTCGAAATACACCCGGGGCATTCGGGTTCCTGTCCAATTGCACCAACCAATTCCAAAACATGACATGCACCTACTCGAGTCCTCAAATCACAAAAAAAAACAGTAAAACCACAACTCGCACTTCAATTCAAATTTATTAAACTAATCAAAATTTTAAAATTTCAAACGTACGCCAAACATGTCTAAACAACTCGGAATGACCCCATATTTGACACACAAGTCATAAATCACCATAAAAAGCTATTCCAAGGCTCGGAGTCCCAAAAAGATATCTAAAACCACAAAGTCAACTATGGGTCAAACCTATGAACATCTAAACCTTCAAATCTTTAACTTACACGAATTAGAGCCAAATCAATCTAGGAACCTCAAAATCCAAATTTGGACATACACCTAATTCCAAAATTACCATCCGGACCTAATAGAGCTTGAAAAACTCCGATCCGAGGTCAAATATACAAAATTCAAACTTGATTAGCACCCTCAACATAAGCTTCCAAACTAGGAACTAAGTATTCCAATTCAATCCAAAACCTCCCTGAAACAAAACCAACCATTCCCACAAGTCAGACAACCAAAAATAAATATACAAAAAACATCAGATAGGGGAACATGGCTCAAATACTCAAAACGACAAGCCAAATCGTTACATTACTCTCATCTTAAACAAACGTTCATCCTCGAACGAGTTTAGAAACATACTTTAAGTGCTAAAAAATGAGGCTTTCTACCCCGCATATCATGCTCGGTCTCTCATGTCGCCTCCTCGACCGGTTGACCTCTTAACTTGGCCTTCACCCATGCAATTTTTTTTATCTTAGCTTTTGAACCTTCCTATTCAAGATGACCACCGGCTCTCCATAGTAAGTCAAATCCCTGTCCAACTGCATCGAGCTAAAATCCAACGCATGTGTCCTCATGGTACTTCTGCATGGAAACTTGAAATACCATATGAACTCTAGATAAGATGGATGGAAAAGCAAGTCTGCATGCCACGTCGCCAACTCTCTCTAGAACCTCAAAAGGACCAATATACCGAGGTCTCAACTTGCCCTTCTTCACGAATCTTATCATAACCGTCATGGGAAAAATTTTGAGAAGAACCCTCACCCACCATGAACGCCACATCATGAGCCTTCCTATCAACATTACTCTTTTGCCTGGACTGCACTGTACGAAGCCGCACCTGAATGAATTTCACCTTCTCTAAAGCATCACGAACCAAGTCAATGCCCAACAACCTAGTCTCTCCAGGCATAAATCAACAAACTGGAGAACCACATTACCTCCCATGTAAGGCCTCATCAGGAGCCATCTAGATACTCGAATGGTAGTTGTTGTAGGAAAACTTCGATAATTGTAAAAACTGATCCTATTGGACCCCGAAATTAATGACATAAGCTCGCAACATTGTCACGACCCTGAATTCCCACCTTAGGATGTCGTGATGACACGTAGTCTCTAAGACTAGGTAAGCCTAACATACATGGAGAAATAGCAGAAATAATAACTTAAACATCAAATTAAACTATTAAACTATCATAATAAAACTCAAACAGTCCAACTGCCCAATAACTCCCAAAACATGGTGGAACTGAGTCATAAGCTCTAACAAGAATACACTTCGGATCTCGACATTGTCTAATATGAAAGTGAACAGCAATATAACCAAAAGCAGAAGGTGACTCTGAGGCCTGCGAGCGTCAAGAAGGTATACCTTGAAGTCTCTGAGATAACTGATCGATCAGTGGCGTCCCACACGAGCAGATGTATCTGGATCTATACAACAATATGCCGAATCATGGCATGATTACTCCACAACGGTACCTAGTAAGTATTAAGCCTAAACTCAGTTGAGTAGTGATGAGGCCAGGTCAAGACACCTACTAGACATATAAACCTGTGCAAAATATTAATATAATATAACAACAAAAATGAAGGCAGCTAAAGAGGTAATAAAGCACTTTAACAATACAAGACTAACATCGGAAATAAGCAACAATTAACATTAAGAGAATACAAGTGATGAAGACAAGAAGTAACCAAGTGCAATCAAAATACAAATGGAAGGAAATAAGAAAAACAAGGACAAAAACCGTTCAAATCATTAAGCCGTTGCAACTTAAAATGTACAAGAATCATACTGAGGTGCCACGCCTCATATTCACATTTCATAATCTCAATCAAAACCTTTCCTTATATCATTGCCTGGCCTTACATTTAGGTATTTTGAAAATATTTTTCCCGAAATAGCTTCATGCGCTTTAGCCCCCTTATGTCGCCGCGTGGCTTCAAGTAATTCCCTTACCAGCAACATGCACATAGGTCCCACCTTATGTCACCGCATGAACATTAACCCATATCCTTATACCGCCACATACACATCAATATCACAATATAATAACAACTTGCACCACATGTGCTCATATACCACAACACTTGTAAAAATAAACAATACCAATGTTACCACAATATGTACAAGAATCTCAATAATAACAAGAATGAATGAGAATTACTCAACAAGGACAGATATCTCAATAATCAATAGCTTCAACCTCAATGTGATAATAGTTTTTATAACTTCAACTTCGATAACTAAAAATGAAGGTGTTACAAATGACGACTTTCAATCTAAGTGTATAACATAAACTTAACAACGAAAAGATGTTATGAAGTAAAAACTATATCTAAATGTTTAGGAATAATTTTACACTAAGAGATATCATGAAATAATAACTTTAAATAAGAATAATTCAATAATAAAAGAGGCACTTGGCAATAAGAGAGGTAACAAAAAAATTTAAGGCATATAAGATCAATTTTGACAATAAAATATAAAACATGTGTTAACAACATCAAGTAAAGCATGTAAGAGTAATTCAACAACGGAAGACATAACATGATATGACAATGTCAATTAAATGCATGAAGGAGCCTAAGAGTCTAAATCGGTCAAAATACCACATATAAGCCCATGTATCCACTCGTCGCCTAGTATACACGTCTTCCACATAATTCAAATAATATAATTAACCTAAATCCTAAGGGGTAGTTTCCCCACACAAAGTTAGGCAGGATACTTACCTCAATTAGGCCAAATCAACCCTCAAAAATAGCTTTTCCCCTAAGATTCACCTTTGCACGACTCATATCTAACCAAAAATGACTTAATAACAAAAAATAATGCAAGAGAAACCAATTACGATATATAACACTATGATCTTTACTAATTCCCCAAAACTGAACAAAAGTCAACCTCGGGCTCGCCCAGTCAAAACTCGGGTCCAAGGATAGATCCTGACTACCCATAACCCGAGTCCATGTATTTATTTTATTTTTAAATCTGAGTCCGATTCGACTCTCAAATCCCATATTTTGATTTTCAAAATATAGACAAAATTTCCCAAAAGTTCTCTTTGATTCTCATAATTTTGATGTTAAATCTCATATATTCTAACGACCCGGCCAGTCATTTCGTCAGTTATAGTCCCGTTTTCCCCATTTATGATTCTTTTTGTATTCTTCAGCTGTATTTTTAGCGTATCGCGTTGGTTGGTTCGGGTCCGGAGTAGTTTCAGAGTGGAATGAGACACTTAGTCTCCTATTTAGAAGCTTAAGTTGGAAAAGTCAACCAGATGTTGACTTATGAGTAAAAAATTTCGGATTCGGATTATTATGGTTTGGTTAGCTTCATTAGGTGATTTCAAACTTAGAAGAGCGTCCGGAATGTGATTAGGAGGTCCGTGGTAGAATTTGGCTTGAATTGGCGAAAGTTAGAAATTTGGCGATTTTGGTCGGCAGTGGAAAACTTGATATCGGGGTCGGAATGGAATTCCAGAAGTTGGAGTAGGTTCATAGTGTCATTTGTGACGAGTGTGTAAAATTTGAGGTCATTCGAACGAGGTTTGGTAGGTTTTGACGTCGTTTGCGGAATTTGGAAGTTTAGAAGTTCTTAGGCTTGAATCCAAGAGTAATTTGGTGTTTTGATGTTGTTTTTAGTTATTCGAAGGTGCGACTAAGTTCGTATGATTTGAATTGATGGTATGTTTTGTTGAGGTCCCGAGGGCCTCGGGTGAGTTTCGGGTTAACGGATCATTTTTTGACTTTGCAAAATGGCTGATAGTTGCTGGTGTAATTTTCTGGTTTCCTTATACACAATCTCGTGGGTAGGTCCGCGATCGCGTAGGCTTATTTGGGGCAGAGGCGAGCTTGTTCTATGTGATCCCAAAGTATGGAACGTGATCGTGTGCGTGTGTGAATATGTGCTTCGTGAACGCGTGGCCAATGCCGCGTTCGCGTAGAAGTAATCGAGCTGATGAGGAGGTGAGGTAATTGCTCTACGCGATCGCGTGAGGTAGGATGTGATCGCGTAGGTTTGACGTCCAGTCTGCTTTGTGTAGAATGTTTTGTGCTTCATGATTGCGTGGCCATTTCCGCGATCGCGATGAAGGATATCTGGGGCAGCAGTGTTAAATTTCAACATCGAGGGTTTGAGCTCATTTTTCATATTTTGAGCTAGAACCAAGGATTTGGGCGATTTTTGAAGGGATTCTCAGGGAGTTGATTGGGGTAAGTGTTTCTCACTTGGTTTTTGGTGAATTCCATGAATGTATCTTGATTTTATCACCTAATTGTGATTTGGGGGGGGGGGAAATTTTGGGGAAAAATGGAAGAGTCCTTGAGGTAGAATTTTGGGGTTGTGAATGGGATTTTGTCATCGAATTTGAGTAAATTTGGTATGGTTGGACTCGTGGGCCAGGGGTCGGGTTTGAGCCAATTTTGGGTTTGGGGTCTAATTTGATAGTTTTTCTTGTGGAATTCATTCCATTAGCGTATATTGATGGTATTGTAGTGGTTGTGAATAGATTTGGAGTATATGGAGGCCGAGTCAAGGAGAAAGAGCATCGCAGAGTAGAGATTTGATCGATTTGAGGTAAGTAACGATCTCAGATTTGTATTATTATGATTCGGTTAGCTCCATTAGGTGATTTAGGACTTAGGAGAGCGTCCAGAACGTGATTTGGAGGTCCGTTGTAGAATTAGGCTTGAATTGGCGAAAGTTGGAAATTGGTGATCTTGGTCGGCAATGGAAAATTTGATGTTGGGGTCAGAATGGAATTATGGAAGTTGGATTAGGTTCGTAGTGTCATTTGAGACATGTGTGTAAAATTAGAGGTCATTCGGACGATGTTTGGTAGGTTTCGACGTCGTTTGCAGAATTAGGAAGTTTAGAAGTTCTTAGGCTTGAATCCGAGGGTAATTTACAGTTTTGATGTTATTTTGAGTGATTCTGTCATGACCCCAAATCTAAACTGGACGTGATGGCGCCTATCGTGATACTAGGCTAGCCAATTTACTGAGAATAACATAAAGGTTTTCCATTTAGTACACAAATTTCTGATATTTCATAATAACTTTCACTTTTAAGCATTTTATAAAAACAATAACCGCAGTCATAATACCCAAACACAGCCCCAACACCTGGAGTCAACCATCATGAGCATCCAAGAAGTGAAACAATCTTATACTATTTCATTAATACAAACCAATCTGGGAATAGATAAAATGACAGAATAGAAGGGCGAAAAGGGCATGCTACGGACGTCGAACAATTACCGCAGTCTCTGAACAAGCTCCAAAGGGAGAAAATCAGCTATCGCTCAGCCCCAGTACCTGAATTTGCACACAAGGTGTAGGGAGTAATGTGAGTACGCCAACTCAGTAAGTAACAATCATAACTAAAGACTTGAGTGCAGTGACAAGCATTTAAATTGTGTAATTTCATATAATAAGTACCAGTTAAGGTAAATAAATCAAGTTAGGAGTCCACATTTCCAAATATTTCACAAAACACCCTGTTTTTCCGTTTAAAATCTCGTGTAAACGTTTGATCAACATTATCAAAAGAGGCTCAGTGTAAAGAAAAGTGAAACCGGTAGTTTCATAAAATATTAGCCCCTCGGACACAGTGTCACTCAGAAGTAAAGTCGCTCGGGCTAGCCTCTCAGTCACTCGTGACTCTACTCTTATAAGTCAATGCTCACACTCAGCACTATCACTCAACATGTACATAACTGCTGCGACGTGCAACCCGATCCATATAATAACCTGCTATGGCGTGCAGCCCGATCCATTATAGTAACCCGCTGCGGCGTCCAGCCCGATCCATAATAGTAACCCGCTGCGGTGTGCAGCCCGATCCATAACAGTAACCAGCTGCGACATGTAGCCCGATCCATAATAGTAACTCGTTGCGGTGTGCAACCTGATCTATAATAGTAACCCGCTGCGGCATGCAACTCGATCCATAATAGTCGACAGCGCTCACTGGGGGTGTACAGACTGCGGGAGGGGCTCCAGCTCAAGCGCTATATCGCTGCGGTGTGTAGCCCGATCCACATATACCTCGCTGCGGCGTGCAACCCGATCCATACATATGTATATATATAACGTTGTGGCGTGCAGCCCGATACATCACTATCCTCACAATCCGGCTCTCGACCTCACTCAGTCATCATCCTCACAAGCCACTCGGGCAGCTCAGTATAATTCACGGGGACTCAGCCCAAAATTATCTTTCATTATTTTAAAAACAGGATGATAAACAGGAATAAACAGTGAACATGTATAAATGATGACTGACATTATATTTCCATCAAAACAGTGTGAGAATAGTAGTAAAATACCCCTGATGGTCCAAATAGGTCGGAACCAGACCCCAAACATGGCGTACAACCCAAATATAGTATAAATCTTTAAAATACGGAATATCATATGATTTCAAATCAAGTACGCGGCTTAATAGGCACTATGGGACGGACCAAGTCACAATCCCTAAGGGTGCACGCCCACACTCTCGTCACATATCATGTGCGTCACCTCATTTATCAAAACAATACGAAATACTGGGGTTTCATACCCTCGGGTCTAGATTTACAATCGTTACTTACCTCAAACGGGCGCGAAAACTACTTCGCGATGCTCTTACCCCTCGAATCGGCTCCCAGATGCTCCGAATCTATTCAAAACCAGATTAATAACATCAAAATATGCTAGGGAGACGAAACCCATTCGAAAATTATCACATTTAGGCACAAAACTCGAAATTAGCCAAACCCGACCCTCGAGCCCATGTCTCGAACTTTAATAGAAATCACAAAATCGAAATACTCATTCTCCCACGATTTTATACATAACAAGAACATCAAATTCGGACCACAATTGCCCCTTTAATTCCTCAATCAAAGTCTCAAGTTTCCAAGCCCTAACCCCCAATTTAATCACCGATTTTCCCCATAATTTCACCCTAAATCAGTCTAAAATCACATAGAAACGAGTTTTAGGTTCAAAAATCTTACCTCAACGAAGTTCCCTTAAATTCTCCCTTCAAAACCCCCTCTCAAAGCTCAATCCCGGATGAAAATTTTGAAGAAATAGCTCCAATTCGCGAAGGCTGGGTATTTATACTTTCTGCCTAGTACCCAGCTGCGCACCTGCAGTCCCAGGTGTGCACCTGCGGTCCCAGGTCTGCACCGGCGGAAAATCACTGAAAGCCCATTTCTCGCACCTGCGGTGAATCACCCGCACCTACGGCTTCGCAGGTGCGGTCCAGGTCTCGCACCTGCGACTTTCTCCAGCCTGACCAATTATCGCACCTGCACAAGCAACCTTGCACCTGCGGCGCCGCACCTGCGGCTACCCTTCCGCAGGTGCGGCCACACCAGAAACCTGGCACCAGCAACTCCTTCAGCTGCATTTTCCAATTTTAGTCCTTCCGATGACTATCTGAAATCAACCCGAGCCCCTCGGGACCCCAACCAAAAATACAAACAAGTCATGAATGACCACCCGGACTTAAACGGACTCTCGAAACACCCAAAATAACATCGAAACTCCAATTCAACCCATGATTCAAACCTAAGATTCCTAAAACTTCCGAAAATCACCAACGATGCCGAAACCAACCAAAACAGGTCCGACTGACCTGAAAATTTGCACACACATCCAAAATGACACTATGAACCTGCTCCAACTTCCGGAATTCCATTCCGACTCAGATAGCCTATTTTCCACTGCCGATCGAAAATCGCCAAAAACTCAACTTGGCCATTTCAAGCCTAATTCTACCCTGGACATCAAAACTATATTCCGAACATACCCCTAAGTCCCAAATCACCTAGCAAAGCTATCCGAGCCATAAAATCTACATTCCGAGGTCGTTTACCAATAAGTAAACTCACAATTGACTTTTTCAACTATTAAGCCAATTTAAGCGACTAAGTGTCTCAATTCTCACCACGACCATTCCGAACCCGAATCAACCGACCCCAACACATCATAAACAGACTATGCAATGCATAACGAGGAAGAAACAGGAATAATGGGGCTAATCTCACGGAATGACCGACTGGGTCGTTACATTCTCCCCCACTTAAACATACGTTCATCCTCGAACGTGGCAAGAGTTGTTCCAAACACCACCAAAAATTGCCGTGTAACCTACCATGCAGATACTCGGGGGTGATCCCACGTCACCCTATCCCATATAGGTCCAATAGCACAACACAATTGAAATTTCGAAATCCAATCCTGACCCATAAACCTTAGAACCAAATTTCCACCTCTGAAATAATTTACAAGATCAAAATTCGACAACTATAAATAGAACAAGTCTGAACACGCTGTATCAAGCCATATCCGTAACCCAAGATGTAATCACATAATATACCGCATGACTCAAACAACCGTAGCGATAACTCCTAATCACAATAGCTGCTCAAAACAACCCAATACCGATACATATCCTCTTATCAAGCAATGCCTCGCTCTAACACTTCCATATACTGTCGATGGTGAAAGAAACACGTAGAAACTAGCAACCGTTCGTCCGATCAGTCAGACATAAAGCTCCCCCTCCCCAGACAGGAATTATAGAAGATTCTAAGCCGACTCCCGATATTATCCTTCCAACTATGCTGTAGTAAATTCTGACATTATTCATTCTAGGTCCAATGACCTCTTCTCATCCAACATGACCACTCTGATGACATGACACATCAATACAATTCTATCCATAACACGTGCAACTCGTGCACTTAATAGCAGCATCCTAATGTAATCAAATTATATAAAAGATTCACACGAGAGGACCATCCCTTCCAGCTCAACAAGTACCATCACAACACCACGCTAAGAGCCCGGTACACATCGTAAAACCAAAATGCGAGTCCGATACCAAGGATCATACCTCTACTTAACTCCGCTACAAAGATGGATCCCATCCAAACGCTAGTCCATATGAAGTACCCCAAGACACCTTTGTCAAAAGAATTAACCATGCAAAATTCGACATCAAGTACTCAAAATGCATTGTCAAAACCACGGGGGAATTGGATGATACCATGCCATACGAATAAGAAAGAACATAACCAATACATATCAATCCCGCAATACTCAATTACTTACCTTACTCAAATCCCGCTATAAAGCCCAAATAAATTAGCACCATAAGTGCATATAACTAACAATCACCACTCCTCGCAACATCGAAGGGTAACTCATAGATCACTCTAGAATATGAATAAAATCAATGACAATCGAATGGTATATCCCTCAACAATAGCAATTCGGAGTCAACAATTTCGAACCGGTGTAAAACACACACATACACTGGGTCTACCAATAACCCTACATCAACTCTGGTCACCCACAACACATAGATAACTCTCCAAAGGTTCACAATGATTGAATCATGGCATTTATTAACATCTGACCAGATTTGCTCGCATCCTCACAATCCATAACCACGAAATAATCTGTTTATTAGAACTCTCAGTCTCGAAGTCCACGAAGCGCACAAATTACCATATCATATCTCAACTCCACCGCTCGAATATATAATACATCCCTGATACTCAATCATTCCATGAGGAATACCCCTAAAATTCTTCCGTGTCACCAAGCAACCTTGAATATCGGCAGCCGATCCAACAAGAAAGCATCACAATACTAACGAAGCACCCTTTACTCCACACATTGACCTTTTTGAATGTATACCCTCATCAATCCACCCAATAGTGGTATCATCTACCTAGTCATCTGAACTGCCAGTTCTGACCTTCCTTCCAGAACTGAACCGTGACCTCACATATGCAAATCTCCACTATACACAAAATACCGCATACGCCATGCCCTCCAAGGATGAATATGAGAAATTCATGCTCCCCTCCGAGCCACAAGCAACTACGTACCCAACTAGCCAAGAACTTTCCATTTGATCCCATTTGGAAGCAGAATCATTACACATCACCTTCTCCTCACGCCTGTATAAAATACACATCTCTAACCGTAGAAGAAACCATCAGGAACTATCTGAATCTCATTTGTACAACACCAAATCGACATGGCTGAATCCTTCTAACTCCACCAAGCTTCGCAGGTCACCAAAACCCAAGAGCATTGCTACGAAATACCTATGAAAACTCATTGCCTCTTAAGCACCCAAAGAACTAGTCATATCCCTTACCATGCCGATCTGACCTACTACAAAGCTGACCTATTTATCCAAGTTTCTTCTGACTTACCTTCGAATTGATAATTCTCCTTGCCATAATACCACAATTCTCAACCTAGACTCACCACACGAAACCCAAGCATAAGACCGAACCGCCTAAGGCTCGTAAGCCGATTAATACTCTCTCAAATACTCCCAAAAGTGACACATTCAAAATACTTACTCTGAAGAGACTTCCTGCAAATTTGAAACTAGTATCTTCACTTCCCTGATACTGATAGATAGAATCCATGATAATGTAAAGACACCACAAGCCTTGACACCCTCCGCGTAAATCTCAGTTCTAGCCCAATTCCCACCTTGAAGATCCTCATTTGCTACATATAACCTTGAATCCATCAGAACCATTCTCGAGAGTCATCCACTCTACGAAAATTTCAATTACACCGACCAAGCAGACAGAACGACCTGACCCCATTTGCAAACCACATACTAAAAAAGTAATCCCCACATTTGAAGCAACAAGCAAACTCATACACCGCACACACTACACTTTTTACAATTACAACTCAATCATTTAATAAAGTCCATTTACCTCTAGAATACATTAAAACATGTATCGAGGAATTTCCATTACTCGAGTCATTCGCAGACTCCACCTCTGCAGGTCATATCTAGTTCACCAATATACCTCAAACCGACCAATACAACACATAATCGTGCTATCAACTCATCATTAAAAGACTTCCCTACTTGGCTCAAGGCCAAAGATTCAGGACCGCCAATAACTCGCAATGCCCATACGCTATCACTGCCACCATACTGTGGTGAGATTCAACTAAATCCTTCAGAAGCTCATGTGACACAAACCATCTAATATCCCAATCCATATGCAAATCTCGCATTCACCATTGCAACAGTAAATGCCAACTCCCGCAAGAGACCTAGCTTAAATTGCAACATATATCAATTACTGATAAAAGAGGGCTTGCTACAAAACTACCTAAGGGTCACACAACCTCAGAACACCCCGCGGGAGATAATCCCACATGTTAGCGTCAAACTGATATCATCTCTATACCCTTCGAAATATTAACTATCACGCAATCACTACACCCTTCTGCATTAAAACACAACCAATGCCTAACCTTGAGGCATCGAGATACGCGGTATAAGAACCTGAAGCTGATGGCAGAACTAACACTAGAGCTGAGGTCAAAGGAATCTTGAGCTTCTGGAAGCTCTACCCACACTCGTCTGACCACATGGATACCTTCACTAGACACCACGTGTCCTAAGTATGTTACTGAACTGAGCCAAAATTCACACTTGGAGAAATTTGCATATAGCTTCTCCTCCCTGAATCCTTATAATGCCGTCCTCAAATACTGAGTATGCTACCCCTGGCTACGCGTTTACGCCACGACGCCATCAACTAATACAATAACAAAGAAGTGCTAGTAAGTCTGGAATACACCATTAATCAAATACATGAACGCTACTGGGGAAATGGCCAGCCCAAAAGACATCACCAAGAACTTATAACACAACAGAAAGATCCGCTTCACTCCCCAATTAAACAACATAAGAGGTCTTCCAATACACTCACAACTTGAGGCCATATGCCAACTCCAGACAGAAGTCAAACTCTCAATAGTTCTTGCTACATATCCAGCCAATCCTTTTTGGCACAATCAAACAATATGAACACATCTCACCATCAAATCACACTCACCACATAGTCATCCATCCACATAAAGTCCCACCAATAAGGACACTAACGGACATATAAGTCCCAAATGCATGTGCTCACACAATCAAAATCACAGGACTCAAGTCACAGACAAAACCAGGCCTCAAGTCCTCCAGACTGGCCCATTATTAACATGCTAAAATCACCTCTCGCACCTCACTCATGGAAATCACAAGCCATCGATGCACATATGATACCGAGCGTGCACTCACGTGCGCGTTCGAACACATGAAAGGAACTCAAAGAGTTACGCTTTGGCAAAATAAATGGATTCGCACGACAAGAATTCAAGAATGTGAGATTTTTTCTAAGGGATATGCAGCCTCTCGAAGATAAGTACAGATGTCTCGGTACCGGATCCGCAAGACTCTAGTAAACCTTCTCATGACCGGTGATTCCTATGTAACGTAGGCTCTGATACCAACTTGTCACGATCCCAAATCTAAACTGGCCGTGATGGCGCCTATCGTGATACTAGGCTAGCCAATTTACTGAGAATAACATAAAGGTTTTCCATTTAGTACACAAATTTATGATATTTCGTAATAATTTTCACTTTTTAAGCATTTATAAAAAAACAATAACCGCAGTCATAATACCCAAACACAGCCCCAACACCTGGAGTCAACCGTCATGAGCATCTAAGAAGTGAAACAATCTTATACTATTTCATAACTACAAACCAATTTGGGAATAGATAAAATGACATAATAGAAGGGAGAAAAGAGCATGCTGCGGACGCCGAACAAGCTCCAAAGGGAGAAACTCAGCTATCGCTCAACCCCGGTACCTGAATCTGCACACAAGGTACAACGAGTAACGTGAGTACGCCAACTCAGTAAGTAAAAATTATAACTAAAGACTTGAGTGCAGTGACGAGCATTTAAATTGTGTAATTTCATATAATAAGTACCAGTGAAGGTAAATAAATCAAGTCAGGAGTCCACATTTCCAAATATTTCACAAAACTCCAGGTTTTCCGTTTAAAAACTCGTATAAACGTTTGATCAATATTATCAAAATATGCTCAGTGTAAAGAAGAGTGAAAATGGTAGTTTCATAAAATATTAGCCCCTCGGACACAGTGTCACTCACAAGTAAAGTCTCTCGGGCTAGCCTCTCAGTCACTCGTGACTCTACTCTCATAAGTCAATGCTCACACTCAACACTATCACTCAACATGTACAATATATAACTGATGCGGCATGCAGCCCGATCCATGTAATAACCCACTGCGGCGTGCAGCCCGATCCATAATAGTCGACTGTGCTCACTGGTGGTGTACATACTCCGGGAGGGGCTCCTACAGCCCAAGCGCTATATCGCTGCAGCGTGCAGCCCGATCCACATATACCTCGCTGCGGCGTGCATCAGATCCATCACTATCCTCACAATCCGGCTCTCGGCCTCACTCAGTCATCATCCTCACAAGCCACTCGGGCAACTCAGTATATTTAACCGGGACTCAGCCCAAAATTATCTTTCATTATTTTAAAAATAGGATGATAAACAGGAATAAACAGTGAACAAGTATAAATAATGACTGATATTATATTTCTATCAAAACAGTGTGAGACTAGTAGTAAAATATCCCTGAGGGTCCAAACAGGTCGGCACAAGACCCCAAACATGGCGTACAATCCAAATATAGTATAAATCTCTAAAATACGGGATATCATATGATTTCAAATACAATACGCGGCTTAATAGCTGCTACGGGAAGGACCAAGTCACAATCCCTACAGGTGCACACCCACACGCTCGTCACCTACCATGTGTGTCACCCCATTTATCAAAAAAATACGAAATTTCGGGGTTTCATACCCTCGGGTCTAGATTTACAATCGTTACTTACCTCAAACCGTCCTGAAAACTATTCCACGATGCTCTTGCCCCTCGAATCGGCTCCCATATTCTCCGAATCTATTCAAAACCAGATTAATAACATCAAAATATGCTAGGGAGACGAAACCCATTCGAAAATTATCACATTTAGGCACAAAACCCAAAATTAGCCAAACCTAAACCTTGGGCCCACGTCTCGAAATTTGATAAAAATCACAAAACCGAAATCCTCATTCTCCCACGATTCTATACATACCAAGAACATCAAATTCAGACCACAATTGCCCCTTCAATTCCTCAATCAAAGTCTCAAGTTTCCAAGCCCTAACCCCCAATTTAATCACTGATTTCCCCCCCATAATTTCACCCTAAATCAGTCCAAAATCACATAGAAACGAGTTTTAGGTTAAAAAATCTTACCTCAATGAAGTTCCCTTAAATTCTCCCTTCAAAATCCTCTCTCAAAGCTCAATCATGGATGAAAATGTTGAAGAAATAGCTTCAATTCGCAAATGATGGGTATTTATACTTTCTGCCTAGTGAAACCGCACCTGCGGTCCCAGGTGCGCACCTATAGAAAATCACTGAAAGCCCATTTCTCGCACCTGCGGTGAATCACCCGCACCTGCAGCTTTGCAGGTGCAGTCCAGGTCTCGCACCTACAAATTTCTCCAGCCTGACCAATTATTGCACCTGCGCAAGCCACCTTGCACCTGCGGTGTCGCACCTGCGGCTACCCTTCCGCAAGTGCGGTCACACCAGAAACCTGGCACCAGCAACTCCTTCAGCTGCATTTTCCAACTTTAGTCCTTCTGATGACTATCCGAAATCAACCCGAGCCCCTCGGAACCCCAGCCAAAAATACAAACAAGTCATGAATGACCACCCAGACTTAAACGAACTCTCGGAACACCCAAAATAACATTGAAACTCCAATTCAACCCATGATTCAAGCCTAAGATTCCTAAAACTTTAAAAAATCACCAACGATGTCGAAACTAACCAAAACAAGTCCGACTGACCTGAAAATTTGCACACACGTCCAAAATGACACTATGAACCTTCTCTAACTTTCGGAATTCCATTCCGACTTCGATAGCCTATTTTCCACTACCGACCAGAAATCATCAAAAACTCAACTTCGCCATTTCAAGCCCAATTATACTCCGGACATCAAAACCATGTTCCGAACACACCCCTAAGTCCCAAATAACCTAACGAAGCTATCCGAGCCATAAAATCTATATTCTGAGGTTGTTTACCAATAAGTCAACTCCCAGTTGACTTTTTCAACTATTAAGCCAATTTAAGAGACTAAGTGTCTCAATTCTGACCATGACCATTCCGAACCCGAACCAACCGATCCCAACATATCATAAACAGACTAAGAAATGCATGACGAGGCAGAAACATGAATAACTAGCTAATCTCACGGAACGACCGACCGAGTCATTACAGATTCGAAGGTGTGACTAAGTTCGTATAATGTTTTGGGACTTGATGGTATGTTTGGTTGAGGTCCCGAGGGCCTCGGGTGAGTTTCAGGTTGTTAAAGGATCATTTTTTGATTTTCCAAAATGGCTGATAGTTGCTGGTGTAATTTTCTGGGTTCCTTATACGCGATCGCGTGGGTAGGTCCGCGATCGGGGGCAGAGGCGAGTTTGTTCAATGTGATCACAGAGTTTGGAACGTGATCACATGCGTGTGTGAAGATGTGCTTTGCGAACGCGTGGCCAATGCCGCATTCGCATAGAAGTAATCAAGATGATGAGGAGGTGAGGTAATTGCTCTAAGTGATCGCCTAAGGTAGGATGCGATCACGTAGGTTTGAGAGGCAGTGATGATCACGTGGGTAATTCCGCGTTCGCGTAGGGTTAATGTGTGGGAAACCTTCTTTGTGCTTCACGATCGTGAGTCCATTTACACGATCACGATGAAGGATATCTATGCAGCAGTGTTAAGTTTCAAACTCGAGGGTTTGAGCTCATTTTTCATATTTTGAGCTAGAGACCACAAATATGGGCGATGTTTGAAGGGATTCTCAGGGAGTGGAATGGGGTAAGTGTTTCTCACTTGGTTTTGGTTAAATTCCATGATTGTATCTTGATTTTTATCATCTAAATTGTAATTTTGGTTGAAATATTTGGGAAAAAATGGAAGAGTTCTTGAGGTAGAATTTGGGGTTTTGAATCGAGATGTGGGACCGGGGGGCGGGTTTGAGCCAATTTCGGGTTTGAGATCTAATTTGATAGTTTCTCTTGTGGAATTCATTCCATTAGCGTATATTGATGGTATTGTACTGGTTTTGAATAGATTCGAAGCATTTGGAGGCCGAGTCGAGGGGCAAGAGCATCGCGGAGTAGAGACTTGATCGGTTTGAGGTAAGTAACGATTGTAAATCTGGTCCGGAGGGTATGAAACCCCGGATTTTTGTATTATTTTACTAGTTGGAGGTGGCACACATGCTAGGTGACGGACGTGTGGGCGTGCACCGTTGGGGATTGTGACTTGGTATGTCCTGTATCAACTGTAAAGTTTAATATTTTGTTGAAACTATATGATTCTTATGTGTTTTAGAAACAATTTTCTGTAAATCAGGCTGGATGCCATGTTTAGGCCTTATGCTAGAGTCATTTCGACCCTTAGAGGTCTTTTCTTGCTATCCTCTCGTTGTTTTCGATCGGAAATCTATACTCAGTCATGTTTATACTTATTTACTGCATAACTCAGTCTCTATTACTCTCTTTTGATGCATCATATAAATGTTGTTGGGCTGAATACTTTGTTTTTTCTGAGAGCCCGAGAGGCTGGAGAGGTTTATGACTGAGTGAGGCCGAGGGAATGATTTGTGAGGATATTTATGGGATCGGGCTACACGCCGCAACATGTTTGATATAGTCCGAGGGCCTCATTGATTTATGCCATGATTGGCTTGATATAGCGCTTGGGCTGAAGGAGCCCCTCTGGAGTCTGTACACACCCCTAGTTAGCGCAGGTACCTACTGAGTGCGAGTACCGAATAACTGGGAGGTTTTCCGGAGGGGTTGTATATGGGTGATGGTGAGGTTTGCCCGAGGGGCTGTATATGAGTGATGGTGAGGTTTTCCTGAGGGGCTGTATACGAGTGATGTTTGCCCGAGGGGCTGTTTATGATTTCATCATTTAGCTCACCTTTGCATTGAGCCTTTGTTTGAAACTTTTGAAAGATATTTAAAAATGATTTTACTGGAACAGTATTTAAACAATCTGATTTTATTCAAACTCTGGTTTTAAAAGCATGCCATATTTTACTGAGTTTTTGTGATATGAACTTACTTGCATTATTGCTCGTCACTACTTCTCAGTCTTTATTTACTATTGTTACTTACTGAATTGGCGTACTCACGTTACTCCTTGCACCTTGTGTGCAGATCCAGCCATATTTGGACACGGTAGCAGCTGTTGGCTTTTGCGGTTGTAGATTTCTCGGAGATAGCAAGGTGCTGCCTGGCAATCGCACCACTACTCTTCTCCCTATTATCTTCCTTTAGTTGTATTTAGTTATTTTTCCAGACTATGTTAGTCTCGATATTGTCAGACAAATTGTAGTAGATGCTCATGGCTAATGGCACCTCGATGTCAGGCTTTTCTTTTGCGCACTTCTTTTTAATTTGAACTCCTTTATGAAGGTTTTATATTAAAAAGCTTTGAAATTATCCTTGAAATGAAAATATCTATTTGTTTTGGTAATGTGTCAGCTTGCCTAGTACCACAATAGGCACCTTCACGACATGAGTTGTTCTAGGTCGTGACATATATAATTATGTAAAATAGTTAAAAATTGATCAAAATCACTTAACAAAAGATTGTAGATGAAAATTACCTCTCCAAATCTCCTCCTACCGAGTCTAGGGTTCTAAAATGAGAGAAAATGAGATGAAATCCCAACTCCCAACCCTTTTGTTCAGTAGCAGATGTCGCAATTGTGACATAGGGCTTGCAATTGCAATCTCTTGCAATTGCGAAGAAATCCTTGCAAATGCGGCACTGATAGCCTATGTGGGAAGTCGCAAATGCGACCTTGGCTTCGCAATTGCGAATCTTGTTCCCTTCGTAAATGCGACAAAAGTAGTCTCAAATGCGAAACTACCCGGCCTAAGCACTTCTTTGTAATTGCGATCCAGCATCGTAAATGCGACACCTGAGGGCCCCCCTACTATGATCACAATTTCTATGCTGGTGTTCACAATTGCGACACATCAGACACCAACACACCAGCAACCTGCTTCAGTCCGAAACTATTCCCAAACATATCCAAAATTCATCCGAGCCCTCGGGGCTCCAAACCAAACATCCACACAAGTCCAAGAATATCATACAAACTCGCTCGCGTGATCAAAATATAAAAATAACATCTAGAACTACAAATCGGACCTCAAACTATATGAATTTTAAAGAAAAGGTCAAGAACCTCTATAATTACTACCACGCATTCGAGTCCTACCAAACAACCTTCGATTTGCACAAAATTCTGCAGACAAGTTCAAAATAGAAAAATAGACATATTCCAAGTTCCAAAACCTAATTTGGAACCAGATAGCCAAAATGTCAACCTACGGTCAAACTTGGAAAAACTTCTAAACCTTAAATTGATATCTTTCGGCTAAACAGGTCAAATCAACCTAGGGACCTCCAAATTCAATTCCGGGCATACGCCCAAGTTCGAAATGACGATACGAACCTAACAGAGCCATCAAAATACCATTCTGGGGTCGTTTTTCACAAAAGTCAAACTTTGGTTAACATGTTAAACTTAGATTTCTAAGCCACGAACCAAAGGATAAATCTTCCTCGAACGAAACTAACCAACCCCTGAAGTCATAAAACCACAAATACACACCTGTGAAAATGAAACGGAGAAACGAGATGCAAATACAAAACTCAACCAGTCAGATCGTTACATTCTCCCCTTGTTAAAACAAACGTTCATCCTCGAACATGCATAGAGACATACCTGAAGTGTCGAAAAGGTGAGGGTAATGACTCCGCATGTCATGCTCGGTCTCCCAGGCCACATCCTTAACCAGATGACCCCTCCATTGAACCTTCACTGAAGCAATGTTCTTTGACCTGGACTTTCGAACCTGTATGTCCAAGATAGCCACCGGCTCCTCAACATATATAAGTCAAATCATTGTCCAATTGGACTTAGCCGAAATCTAATACATGGGACGGATCACCATAATACTTCCGGAGCATGGCAACATGGAACATAGGATGAACTGCCGACAAGTTGGGTGAAAATGTAAGTCTGTAAGCCACCTCACCAACTCTCAAGGATCTCAAAAGGACCAATATACCGAGGACTCAAATTTCCCTTCTTCCCGAATCTCATCACACTTTTCATGGGAGAAAGCAGAAGAAAAACACTCTCTCCCACTATAAATGCTACATCATAGGCCCTCCGATCAACATAGCTCTTTTGTCTAGACTATGTTGTCTGAAAGCCGATCGTAAATCAACTTGACTTTCTCCAAGGCATCCCAAACCAAATCAATTCCCAACAACCTAGCCTCACCCGGCTCAAACCAATCAACTGAAGAACGACACATCCTTTCATATATGGCCTCAGAAGGAGTCATCTGAATACTCGATTGGTAACTGTTGTTGTAGGAAACTCTACAAGCGGTAGAAACTGGTCCCATGAACCACTGAAATCCATAATATAGGCACGTGGCATATACTTCAAGATTTGAATTATGCGCTCGGAGTGCCCGTCCGTCTTAAACTCACTAAACCCTTGTGCCTAACTCATGTTGCACGGTTCTCCAGAAATGCAATGTAAATTGCATGCTTCGATCAGAGATATGGACACTAGCACACCATGGAGACGAATAATCTCATGGATATAAATCTAAGTCAGTTGCTCTGATGAATAGGTAGTCACCACCTAAACAATATGTGCCGACTTGGTCAGCCTATCCACAATAACCCATACTGCATCAAATTTCTTCAATTTTCGTGGAGCCCAACAACAAAATCCATGGTAATACGCTCCCACTTCCGCTCGGGGATCTCAAGTCTCTGAAGCAAACCTCTTGGACTCTGATGCTCGTACTTCACCTGCTGACAGTTCAAGAACCGAGCCACGTACTCCACTATATCTTTCTTCATTCTTCTCCACTAATAGTGTTGTTTCAAATGCTGATACATCTTAGTGACACCCGGATGAATGGAGTACCGTGAACTGTAGGCCTCTTCAAGGATCAACTTACACAAATCATCTACAGTAGGCATACATATCCGACCTTGCATCCGCAACACCCCATCATCATCAATAGAAACCTCCTTGGCATCGCCGTGCTATACTATGTCCTTAAGGAAAAGAAAATGAGGGTATTTATACTGATGCACTCTGATGTGCTCGTTCAAATAAGACCAAAAAACCATGCAAGAAAGAACCCGGTTAGGCTCCGAAACATTAAGTCTCACAAACTGATTGGCCAAGGCCTGAAGGTCCATGGCTAGTGGCTTCTCTGCTGCCGGTAAATATGCCAAGCTGCCCAGACTCTCCGCTTTCCTACTCATTGCATCGTCCACTAAAATTGCCTTCCCCAGATGTTATAATATGGTGATATCATAGTATTTAAGAAACTCTAACCATCTCCGCTAGAACAAATTAAGGTCCTTCTGCTTGAAGAGATACTGGATAATGCCTCCAAATCATCAATGTGTGAACAATGGACGTCAAATATAAGTCATGCACATGGTAATTCTTCTCATCAACCTTCAACTACCAAGAAACATAGACAATTACCCTACCGTCTTGCATCAACATCGCGCCAAGCCCAATACGCAACGTATCATAATACACGGTGTAAGACCCTGAGCCAGTAGGAAACACCAATACTGGGGCTATAGTCAATGCAGTCTTGAGCTTTTGAAAGCTCGCCTCACACTCCTCAAACCATCTGAAAAGAGCACCCTTCTGGGTCAATCTAGTCAAAGGTGCAATAATGGAAGAGAAATCCTCTACAAAATGGCGATAATACCATGCCAAACCAATAAAACCTTGGATCTCAGTAGCTGAAGACGGTCTGGGCCAACTCTAAACTGCCTTAATCTTCTTCAGATCAACTTTAGTCCATTCACTAGATACCACATCACCCAAAAAATCCACTGGATCCAGCCAAAACTCACACTTTGAGAATTTTGCATATAACTTCTTCTCCCTCAAGGTCAGCAGCACGATCCTCAAATGCTGCTCATGATCCTCCCCACTGTGAGAATACACCAAGATGTCGTCAATGAATACGATGACGAAAGAGTCAAGATACGGCTGGAATACACTATTCATCAGGTGCATAAATGTTGTTGGGGCACTGGTCAGCCCATGGCTGGAATACATTGTTCATCAGGTGCGTAAATGTTGCTAGGGAATTGGTATGCCCAAATGACATCACTATAAACTTATAGATGCCATACCGATTCCTAAAAGCAATCTTCGGAATGTCCAAATCCTAGATCTTCATTTGATGATACCCTGACCTCAAATCAATCTTCGAGAACAATACAACACCTTGAAGCTAGTCAAACAAGTCATCAATGCACAGTAGTGGGTACCTATTCTCGACTGTAACTTTGTTTATCTTCCTATAATTGATACACATCCTCATAGCACATCCTTCTTCTTCACAAACAAAACTGGAGTACCCCAAGATGAGACACTCGATCAGATGAAGCCCTTATCAAGCAAATCATGTAGCTTCTCCTTTAACTACTTCAACTCCGCTGGTTCCATATGATATGGTGAAACAGAAATGGCCTTAGTTCCCGCACCAAGTCAATAATAAAATTGACATCCCTATCAGCTGGCATGCCCGGAAAGTTTTTTTGGAAATAAATCTGGGAAATCTCTCACTACCAGAACTAACTCAACAGTAGGAGTATCTGCACTAACGTCCGTCACAAAGGCCAAATATTCCTCACACCCCTTCTCAACCATTCGCCGTGCCTTATGAAAGGACACAACCCTTCTAGGAATGTAATTCAATGTACCCCTCCACTCCAACCGCAGCAAACCTTGCATAGCCGATGTCACGGTCTTGGCATTACAATCCAAAATATAGGGCGACAACTAGTCCATGCCCAGAATCACATCAAAGTATATTGTATCAAGTAGTAATAGATCGACTCCGGTCTCATAACCACCAATAGTGACTAAACACGATCGATAAACACGATCTACAATAATAGAATATCCCACAAGCGTGGACACATATACAGGAGCAATCAAAGTATCACATGATATATCCAAATATGAAGCAAAGTAAGATGACACATATGAATAAGTGGAGCCCAGATCAAATAAAACTGAGGTATCCCTATGACATATCAGAACAATACCTGTGATGACTTCGTTTGATGCGAGTGCCTCTGTCCTACTCCAAAAAGCATAGGATCTATCCTAGCCTCCCCCTCTAAGGTGACCTTTACATGCCTGACCTCCACCCCTAGTTGGCGGTGCAGGTGGAGTGGCAACTGGAGCATCAACCATGGGTTGTGAACTCTGTGGACCCTATGGAATCCGTGGATCCTGTGTAGTCTGTGGAGGTGCACCCTTCTATAGTCTGGGGTAGTCCCTTACCATGTGCCTGGTATCACCACACTCAAAACAAGCTCTCGGTAGGTGTGGCTACTGAAACTGACTCTGGCCTAGTCGGCTAGACTTACTACTTAAGGCACCCTGTGCAAGAGGTGCACTAGATAGTGGCTAAGAAAATGGGTAACCTGAGACCTCAGGATAGTCGGAGTACTGCTAAAAGCTGGAAGTGCTGAATGAACTAGCCGACTCACATATATTCCCTGCCATGTCCGATGTAGCTTCAGTGTGGCCACCACTAAATCCTCCAATACCTAGAGGCCTCTTGGCCTCCCCGTCCTCTCTCTCTCGGCCCCACATACCCTCCAACCTCCACGCGATATCTACCACCTGCTGAAACAAATTATCCATCTCCAACTCTCAAGCTATGCTAAATCTAAGAGAACAATTGAACCCCTCGATGAATATGCATACTCGCTCTCTAACTGTAGTAAACAAGGTAGGTTCATGTCATGATAACTGATTGAATCTTATAGCACAATCTGATACTAACATATTCCCCTGACGCAACTGCTCAAACTCTGTGCGCCATACATGCTGAAGGGTTTGGGGAACAAACACTCTCAAGAACATCTCTGAAAACTAAGCTCAAGTGAGTGGGGCTGCATCAGCTGGCCTACCTTCCTCGTAAGCCTGCCACCACCGATACACTGCTCCTCACATCTAAAATGTATTAAAAGAAACTCCACTCACCTCTACGATACCCATGGTACAGAGAATACGGTGGCACTTGTCCAGAAACCTTGCACATCCTCAGTAACTACGCCATTATAAGTAGGAGGCTGATATTTCCTGAACCTCTTAAGTCTCAGCTGATCCTCGTCAGATGCCTTTGCCCTGACTCCCGGAACCTAATCCACATGGACCCATTTCTTTGGAGTACAGGCCGCAGGAGTCTGAGCTCCTCCCCCAACCTGAGATGAATCTGGTGCAAGGGAAATTAATCCTGTGTGAGCTAGAGTGCCGAACATGCTCAAAAACTGTTCTAGGGTCTCCTGAAGTGCAGGGGTGACAACATGCGCCTCGAGTACCTATCCCCCAACAAGAGCTACTAGTCTCAATAATTGCTCGGGAAGGTGCTTTGGTTGTAGAATGTGTTCTTCATCGTCTTCTGCCCTAGCCTCGTGCTACTCTATCAGGAGGCGCCGGTGTCTGATCATTGGATCCACCAGTGCATTCCCTCACTATATGTGAGAAAATAGAAAGACAAAGACTCAGGTTTTGCAATCAACAAATTCGCCGATAAGGAATCAAAGGAGTGGAATTTCCTAATAGTTCTGTAGCTTGTCGAAGATAAGTACAGACGTCACTATACCGATCCACAAGACTCTAATAAACTTGCTTATGACTCGTAACACCTATGAACCTAAAGCTCTGATACCAACTTGTCACGACCCCAAATTCTCACCTTAGGATGTTGTGATGGCACATAGTCTCTAAGACTAGGTAAGCCTAACATACATGGAAAAATAGTAGAAATAATAACTTAAACATCAAATTAAACTATCATAATAAAATTCAAATGGTACAGTTGTCCAATAACTCCCAAAACCCGGTGGAACTGAGTCATAAGCTCTAAAAGGAATACACTTAGGATCTCTAAATACAATACTGTATGATCTGAAAGTAAATAGTAATATAGTCAAAAGCAGACGGTGACTCCGAGGAATGCGAGCGTCGAGCAGGTATACCTTTAAGTCTTCGAGATAACTGGTCGATCACTTGTGTCTGGCACGAGAAAATGTACCTAAATCAGCACAAACATATGCAGAATCATAACATGAGTATACCACAACGGTGCCTAGTAAGTATCAAGCCTAACCTCGGTAGAGTAGTGATGAGGACAGGTCGAGAAACCCACTAGAAATATAAACCTTTGGAAAATATTGATATAATCTAACAACGAAAACGAAGCCAAATAAAGAGGTTGTATACGGTAAAATCGGGGAAGGCCGATTTTAAGGCTTCTACAGCATTCCGAGCCTCGACCTCGATTGTATCGGAGCAAAATCCAAAGTTCAACCCCGAGGTGCATTCCTTGAGGAAGTATTCCGAGGGATCGATATACCTCAAATTAGGGTAAAGATAGAAGACCATCATGGAAAAGACGGAAATTACCAATAGGCACGTGATTAAAGCTGACCAAGTCCATACCGTGACATTAAATAGCTATACTAGCTGTTTTTCTTTGTAATAATTACACATGTACTATGTTGGGATTCCCCCTCTTATATAAAGGGGACCCTTGTCATTTTGTAACATATATGATATTCAATACAAGAACAAGAACATTCTCTACTCTGTAACATAAACATATTCTACGATTGCTCCATTGATTTATTACCTTTCATTTATTGTGTTAATTAATTATTCTTCATTTATTGCTCATTATTGATCACAAATGGCCACCTTCGAGGCCCATTAAGATTTTAATCCTTCATCGGTTTCCCCCCTGTCGATCTCCCGAGTTTGACTCCGAGGCCCAGTTTCAGCCAGCCCGAGACCCCGTTTCATAACTGCTCGGTTTGCACAAGTCCATTATCCTTTGCTCTTATCTCTTTTTTTAACTCTCACTTAGCATCTATTGCCTAAACAACTAGCATTAAAATAAATCACATATTTTTAGAACCACAAAATCAAGTATAATTGTAATTACCATTTTCACGGTAAATAGTTTGGCGCCCACTGTGGGGCTAAAAATCATAGTGATTGTTTTAGTGCTGGTTTTCTAAGAACAAAAGTTATTCGTTACACTTTTTCTTGTCCAAGAATCTTCAATTTCAAGTCAGAAAATGTGTAATTCGGTGAAAGCACATGAAAACAACGGTCCTGAGGACCATGGAGAGAATGGTGCAGCTGCTTCAGGCGCCGGTGTACCACCGCAAAACCCTGAAGGCGCACCAGTAAAAAACCCCGTTGATGAAGGCTCACGCAACCCTTGACATGTCGATGTAAGATCTCATATAGACAGAAGTGTACACGAAGGAGACCAACATGAAGCGTAGAAAACTACCCCTCGAAAAGAAGTGGCCCAATTGATCAACAAAGGCATCTTCAAGAATTTGACAATCGAGCCAAGAACCACTTCCGAGAAAGAGAATCGAACAGGAAGAATAGGCCAGAATAACCCCAGCACGCCATTCACATGATTATTTGAGAAACAAATGTCCCGCGAGGACCCATGTTCAAACGGGCCAAAGTGCCCATTACCACGGACGAGTGAACTCAAAGTTATATGCTTGAAGGAACTGTTGTGTTCATAGAAGAATATATTAAAGCCTTATCCCAACCACATAATGATGCACTGGTAGTTTCTTTTCTCTTAAATAACATTCAAATTAAACGTGTGCTCATGGATCCAGGTGGCTCGGCCAATATAATCGGATCGGGGGTAGTGGAGCAGCTCGAACTACTTGACCAAATCATACCCGATTCTCGATCCCTCAATGGGTTTAACATGACGAGCGAAACGATCAAGGAGGAAATCATCCTCCTAATCAATGTATCCAGTACAGTTCAGGATACCAAGTTTCATGTCATCGAGGCTAACACGAGATACAACGCCCTGCTTGGAAGGCCATGGATACACAACATGAGGTTGGTACCATCGACTTTCCATCAGATGTTGAAGTTCCCAACTAAATATGGCGTAAAAATGGTGTATGGAGAGCAACATGCAGCGAAGGAAATGTTCGCAGTACACGGGATGGCACCAGCGCCCATATACTCCACCTCGGAGGGGTCAGAAGATAAACAGGTCCCCGAGAATGATGAAGAAGACTTACTCACTCCTCTAACCATCATTTCCTCTGAAGAATCATACGCAACAAAATCAACGGTCGAAGAGCTGGAGCAAGCTATTTTGATGGAACATCTTCCGGATTGAAAGGTATACCTGGGAACGAGATTAACCCCCGAACTCAGGAAGAAACTCATTCAATTTCTTATTAACATCATTGATTGCTTTGCTTGGTCCCACTTAGACATGACAGGGATCCCACCGGAAATAACCACCCATCAGCTGAGCGTCGACCCTAGGTTCAAACTGGTGAAGCAAAAAGGTGGCCTCAGTTTATGGTAAAACATGTGTTCATCAAAGACGAGGTAACGAAACTCCTCAAAATAAGGTCCATCATGGAAGTAAAATATTCCGAATGGTTGGCCAATGTAGTAGTAGTTCCAAAAAAGGGGAACAAATTAAGAATGTGCGTTGATTATAAAGATTTAAATAAAGCATGCCCTAAAGATTCATTATCGTTGTCCAACATCGATCGCTTGATTGATGCCAAGACTAGCCACGAGATCCTCACCTTTCTCGACGCCTACTCCAGGTATAATCAAATTCAAATGAACCCCGAGGATAGGGAACAAACTTCGTTCATCACGAAGTATGGCACATACTGCTACAATGTAATGCCCTTCGGGCTAAAAAATGCAGGGGCCACGTACCAACGTTTAGTTAATAAGATGTTCGAATATCAAATAGGAAAATCCATGGAAGTTACATTGATGACATGCTAGTTATGTCCCTGCGCGCAGAGGACCATTTGACTCATTTTCATGAAACTTTTGACATCCTTAGAAGCTACAACATGAAGCTCAACCCCGAGAAATGCACCTTAGGCGTAGGTTCGTGCAAATTTTTAGGCTTGATAATATCAAATAGGGGGATTGAAATAAACCCCGACAAAATCAAGTCCATCGAAGAAATCACGATGGTAAACAATGCGAAGGTCGTACAGTGGCTGACCAGGCGGATAGCGGAGTTAGGCCGATTCATCTCGAGGTCATCAGATCAGAGCCATCACTTTTTCTCCCTACTCAAAAAGAAAAACAACTTTGAGTGAACTTCGGAGTGCCAGCACGCCTTGGAGGAGTTAAAGCGGTATCTCTCAAGCCCACCTTTTCTCCACACCCTGAAGGAGGACGAAATGCTATACTTATACTTAGTACTGTCCGAGGTAGCGGTAAGTGGCATGTTGGTTCGACAGGATGCAACGGTTCCTAGACAAACTTCAAGCCACTTTGCATCGGTTCAAAGAATGGACTTTGGTCCACATACCTCGAGAGCAAAACAACGAGGCTGATGCACTCGCAAACCTGGGATCGTCCGTCGAGGAAGATGACATACTCCCCAGGGCTGTTGTTCAGCTATCCAAATCGGTGATTAAAGAAGGCCATGCCGAAATCAACTCCACCAGCCTAACATGGGATTGGAGAAATAGGTACATCGATTATTTGGGAAGTGGGAAGCTACCCACGGACCCAAAAGAATGAAGAGCCCTTCGGACCAAAGCAGCTCGATTTTCACTCGATGAAAATGAAACTTTATACAGAAGAACCTTCGATGGGCCCCTAGCAGTATGCTTGGGACCGGGAGACACCGATTACGTGCTCCGATAAATCCACGAGGGCACCTTCGAAAATCACTCGGATGCCTAATCCTTAATTCGAAAGGTGATCAGAGCAGGTTACTATTGGGATAGCATGGAGGACACCAAAGAATTCGTCCGAAAATGCGACAAGTCTCAAAGATTTGCACCAATTATCCACCAACCCGGTGAACAACTACATTCAGTCTTATCACCATGGGCATTCATGAAATGGGGAATGGACATCGTCAGTCCCCTACCAACGATGCCAGGTAAAGCTAGATTTATTCTATTTATGACTGACTACTTCTCAAAATGGGTGGAAGCACAAGCCTACGAGGATAAGAGAAAAAGAAGTCATCGTCTTCATCTAGGATCACATCATGTGCCGATTCGGGATCCCTTCCGAGATAATGTGTGATAATGGGAAGCAGTTCATTGGAGGCAAAGTAACAAAGTTTTTTGAAGATCACAACATCAAAAGGATCCTATCAACGCCCTACCACCCATGTGCAAATGGTTAGGCCGAGTCCAAAAACAAGACCATCATTTAAAATATGAAAAATATGTTAGAAAATGCGAAAGGAAAATGGAGAGAAATGTTGTTCGAGGTGATATGGGCATATCAGACAACCTCTAAATCGAGCACAGGAGAGACACTGTTCTCTTTGGTATATGGGTCCGAGGCTTTGATACCGGTCGAGGTCGAAGAGCCAAGTGCCAGATTCTGACATGCCACCGAGGACTCAATCAATGAGGCCATGACTATAGCCCTCGAACTATTAGATGAAAAGCTAGAAACTTTACTAGTCCGAATGGTCGCCCAAAAATAAAGGATCGAAACGTACTATAATAGGAGAACCAACCTCCGATATTTCGGAGTTGGGGACTTAGTCCTAAGGAAAGTCACCCTAAACACTCGAAACCCTAATGAAGGGAAGCTGGGCCCGAGCTGGGAAGGATCGTACCACGTCTTCGGAGTAATCGGAAAAGGGTCCTACAAAACCGGCACCATGGAAGGCGAGAAACTTCCAAACGATTGGAACATATCAATGCTCAGACTCTATTATTGATAAGGTATAACCTTCTCCCTTTTTATTTTGTGCTTCACACTAATTTTTTACAGGTGTCCGATGGATGACACCGCAATACCCTTCGACTTGAAGACCTTGGGTTTCAAAACATGTGTTATACTCTTTTCCTTCGGTCGAGTTTTATCCTACTAGGGTTTAACCGATAAGGTTTTTAACAAGACAACATTGATATACTACCTAAGGAGAACTCAACAAGTATTCAAGGCTTCTTTTCAATCAGCCTCAAATACCGAGAGGGCATCCTCCCGGAAGATCACCTCCTCGATGAAATTAATAATGCCAAAGAGGGTCTCGACAGGAGAATGATGTATTGGACCAAACGATCGAATGAACCGTGTCCACGTAGAATAATCGAATCCTCGATGGTGAAAACATATATACTTGTACCAAGTAATAGAAGGAGAATCTTTTATCATAAAAAATTTCCCAAACACTCGGGGACTGACATCAAAAAACTCGAAGCCGTAAGACTTCAGGGCCGGCTACATCGAGCTCATAAGCCCTCAATGAGGCAATATCGCATATGTAAGACCCCGACGAGGCATGCTCAAACTTGTAAGAGCTCAATAAGGCAACGTCAGATCTGTAAGGCCTCAACAGAGCATGATCGAATTCATATGCCCTCAATGAGGCGATATCAAATTGTAAGACCTTAAAAAAGGCATAACTGCAACTCGGGGACTGTCCTCGATAGTCGGCCCATTGAGCTATCAAACTTGAAACTGTAAGACCTCAATCAGGCAACTTCGAGTTCATAAGCCCTCAATGAGGCAATATTAACAATGTAAGACCTCCATGAGGCAACATCAAGTTTATAAGACCTCAATGAGGTAACATCAAAAAGTTTGCTATTTTCAAAAGGAACGGCCCCAGAACCGAAAACGCTCGATGTCCTGGGGACTGTCATCGACAGTCACCCCATCGAGCCATCAAAAACTCGGAGCCATAAGACCTCAAGCCCGACAATTTTGAGCTCATAAACCCTCAATAAGGCAATATCAAACCAGTAAGACCTCAAGCAAGGCATGTACAAACCTGTAAGACCTCAAGAAATCATGTACAAATTTGTAAGACCTTAAAAAGGAAAAATCCCGATATCAAAATCAAGGCTATATATTCGAACTTGTAAGATCCCTAAAAAGGCTTACCCTCGATATAGACACCGAGGCTATATCACTCGGGGACTAAAGGGCTATGGCCAAATACAATGACCACGGTCATAAGGTTCTGGCCAAACCAACGCGACTCAGAGACGTCCAACCATCACAATAAAATCACAGGCCTCCAATTACTTCAAAAATACTTCTAAAAGAATCGGTTAATCAGGCTACCCCCGGCATAAGAAAAAAAGCTTCGATCATATCAACTCCGACAATGAAAAGGCTTCGAAAATTCAGCCATCGAGTGAAACCTTTTGACGTGCTCATTTATCATCACATAACGACTCATAATCGAGGTTCTTTCGAGCCGTCGAAGAGTTGGACGAACGAAAAAACTTCAAAACATCTTTAACGAGGGAAAACTATAGACACATTAAAGGTCATACAGACCCAATGCGTAAGAGCCTAAGCGCCAGCCATATTAAAGGTCGTACATACCCAATGCGTAAGAGCCTAATCGCCAGCCGAAAGAGCCTTAGGGACGATTTAAAAAACCTAAGGGTCTATGAGCTCGAGTCGAAACCCGACTCAAAAACTGAACCCTAAATGGTTAGCTAAAAAAGCGCCTAAGGGCCGACGCATAAGAGCCTACGGGCCAGCCTAAAGCACCTAAGGGCCAATGCATAAGAGCCTACGGGCTAGCCTAAAGCGCCTAAGGGACAACAGGTAAGAGTGGGACAGCCTAAAAAGCCTCACGGCCAATTTATAACCCCAAGGGTTTCATTTAGAAGTCCAATTCATCGGGCTAATTATCAGCAAGCATCAAAGTCTATTCCAAGAAACCAGGAAAAAACAGGGAGTAACGAAAAGCCTTTTATATATGATAAAGGTTCACAAAGCATATTTACAAAGCTCAAAATCAGAGCCCTTGCACAGGGAGAATGAACAAATGAAACCTAATCTACCACCAGGGTGTGCCTTTAACAGCTCCCTCGGAGGTTATGCCTTCAGCGAATTGGCCCTCGGCTCCAGGTCTTCAGTGGCCTCTTCCCCCTCGGGAACATCGCCTTTATCTTTATCATCTTCTGAGCCTCTGCTCGAATCATCTTTGGAAGCAAGCAGGGCCGCCGATTCCTCTTCTAGGGTCTTCACCATCTCAATCTCAGCACAAAAATTGAGGCCCCCTGCATGTATATCCTCGAGAGCCTGCCTCTGAGACCTTAATCGGGCATGCTCCAGGGCTCGGGAAGTTCAAGCTCAGCCTCCTCAGATGCCTTCCTAGCCTGGGCATTTGCAGCAGTATCATCATCTTTCTACGAGGTTATGAGCGCGTCGGCTTCAGCCTTAATTGAAGAAAGCGTGGTGATCGATTCAGCATAGAGGTCCTTATACTTACGACTCTCCACCCTTGCATCCCGAAAGTGATGCTTAATCGAGGATAACTTCCCCTGGAGGGTATCTCTCTCAGAGGTTATCTCTTTCACACATTGCTTAAATCGAAGGATCTCAGCATCCCTGGCTTTGAACCCTTCCCACATCAGGGCATCTTTCTCCTTAAGCTGCAAACATCAGCCCGAAAGTATTAAGTTCTGATATCGGGAAAGAACAAAAACAAAACATACGAAGACTATGTTACCTTCTCAGCAAGATCGCTCCATTCCTGAGATATCATTTCTAAAAAAGCTCGGAGATCAAGCATTTCTTTCTCCCTTTTATCAAATAGAGCCCTGAGCTTGTCCGCCTCCGATGAAAACCTCCTACACTCCCCCTCGTAATGGGTCAACACAGACTGAAACTTGGCAGTGGTCCGATTATAAATCACTTTCACTTGAAAACATAAAGGAAAGAGATCAGAGAAATAATGATCAAAGCTCGAACAAAAAAATTACCTGTTTGCAGAGCCTCTCGGCTTCCTCAAAAATGAGCAAGGCGTTAAGTTCGGGATTCTTCTCGGCAATAGTAAAGAGCCCTTCAATTACGTCCTTCCTTCTGAGAGGCGCCCCCGCGTCGAAAGATTCTATATTATGGGCATCCCGTATCTCTCTCGGGGAAAATGTTGGAACCGGTCGAGAATCACCTACATAAATAACCTTGGATGGATCGATCGGGGCCTTCGACTCACAACTAGGCTCTCGTAACTCATCTACCGAGTGCCCTTCAGCCTGGGGAATATTTTGGATGTCAACTGGCTTGAGGAAATCATCTGACCTACCTTCGAAAACATCTTCGGTCCGAGGCAGGAGGGAATCATCGACTTCTGGTTTAGAAGCCCACGGCTCAACGGTTGTCGGCTCGCAAAAGTCAAAGAAGTTACGCTTCCACTTCCCCCGGTCGTTATCGGGAAATCATTTTTCTCGTTTAAGGTCGCAGAGTCAGCCTTAACTTTTGCACTCTAGCTCTATTTGGCTTCAAGGACTCAGTCGACGACTCCCTCTTTCTGTTCTTCCCCTCATTTAGTTTTGGGATATCTGCTTCCTCAGGCGGTGCTTCTCTTATCAAAGAGGCCTCCCCTAGGCCTACATAAGCACATAACATAAAAAGTTAGAATATATTCAGGGGGTGTCTCTTTTAAAGAACTCACCTATTGCAAGAAGAAAGGCCCCACCATGGTTTTTAGCTTCCCATCGGCCCCTGGCCAGGTCGCGCTCGAGAGATCCTTAACCGCATCGAGATACCATGCAATAGCTACATCATCAAAGGGAGTTAGTTCAAGGGGAAGTTGGTACGAAGGTAAATGAAAAAAACTCAATTAAAGTGTTAACTTACGATTCATATTCCATTCCTCAGGGAATGGCATCCTTTCGACTAGAATCAAATCCGAGGTCCTAACTCGAAAAAAGAGGCTCATCCACCTTCTGTCCTTTCCTTCATCGGTACAAGCAAAGAAAACCTTTGTAGCCCGACGTTGAAGCTTAATCAGACCACCCCAATAAAGTCGGGGACTGTACATTCTAATCAGGTAGTCGAGGGTAAAAGGCATCCCCTCGACCATATTTGCAAAATTTCTAATCATGTAAATAGTACGCCAAAATGATGGATGAATCAGGCCGAGCATCACTCGATATCACTTGCATAAATCAAGAACCACGGGGTCTATCGACGGCGAGGACGGCTCTACCGGGCCTAAGGTAAATGGATAGGTGTATACACTAAGGAAGCCGCCTTTATGGATTATTATGTCTTCCTCCCGAGAGGGAAATCCCACTTGCACCGTATCTCCCCAACGACAGTCAGCCTCACCTTCTCGGTGTTTGTTATTAGGCTAATATACCGGGATATGGGTTCACACCATCCCGGCTTTGAAGAAGGTTTGTCGACCTTAAAATCAGAGGTTGTTTCGTAGGGTCTGGGGATGCACTCCTCGAGACTTGGGGTCCTGTTTCCTTACCCTTAGAGGAACGTGAAGATTAAGAGGCTTTATCATCTCGGGGAACAGTTTTGGAGGCCTTTGTCATTCCTGCTGAAAGATTTCAAAGGAAACGAGAGAAAGCTGATCAAGAAAAGGATACAAGAAAGAAGTAATTAGAGCTCTTTTTAAAAGTTTAGAAGAAGTAATTAAAGATAAGGGGCAGGAGAAGGAGTACTTATCGGGGCCAACCGTGCGCGTTGGGGAAAGCCAAAAGACAGCCGACTGCCATAATCAATTCGATTCTTTTCAAGAACTGTGTGAATATGGCTTTTGGGCATCTCTCTTATCACATCAGTCGCTTACATGACATGACTCACAGAATGATGGAGGCATTTAGAAGTTGGCGAATTCAAATCATTTCTTGTCTTTTCATTCCAAGAAATGCGGGGACTATCTGTATACGGTAAAATCGGGGAAGGCCGATTTTAAGGCTTCTACAGCGTTCTGAGCCTCGACCTCGATTGTATCGGAGTAGAATCCGAAGTTCAACCCCAAGTTGCATTCCTCGAGGAAGTATTCCGAGGGATCGATATACCTAAAAGCAGGGTAAATATCTAAGACCATCATGGAAAAGCGGGAAATTCCAAAAATGCACGTGGTTAAAGCTGACCAAGTCCGCAAGAATAGTACAAGTCCGTGCCGTGACATTAAATAGCTGTACCAGCTGCTTTTCTTTGTAATAATTACACATGTAATTTGTTGAGATTACCCCTCTTATATAAAGGGGACCCTTGTCATTTTGTAACATATATGATATTCAATACAAGAACAAGAACATTATCTCTCTAACTTAAACATACTCTATAATTTCTCCATTGGTTTATTACCTTTCATTTATTGTGTTCATTAATTGTTATTCATTTATTGCTCATTATTGATCACAAAGGGCCACCTTTGAGGCCCATTAAGCTGTTAATCCTTCATCGATCGCCCCCCTGTCAGGCACCCGAGTTCGACTCCGAGGCCCAGTTTCGGCCAGCTCGAGACCCCGTTTCATAACTGCTCGGTTTGGACAAGTCCATTATCCTTTGCTCTTATCTCATTTTTCTTAACTCTCACTTAGCATCTATTGTCTAAACAACTAGTATTAAAATAAATCACATATTTTTAGAACCACAAAATCAAGTATAATTGTAATTACCATTTTCACGGTAAACAGAGGTAATTAAGCACTTTAACAATACAAGACTAACAATGAAAAATAAGCAAAAATTAACAGTAAGAGAATACAATTGATGAATACAACACATAACCAAGTGCAATCTAAAATACAAATGGAAGGAAATAAGGTAAACAAGGACAACACCCGTTTAAATCATCAAGCCTTTGAAACTTAAAATGTACAACAAGAATCATACCGAGGTGCCATACCTCATATTCTCATTTCACAATCTCAATCAAAATCATTCCTTATATCACCGCGTGAGCCTTACATTTTATTTTCTTGAAAATATTTTTTCCGAAATAACTACACACGTTTTAGCTCCCTTATGTCGTTGCGTGGCTTTAAGTAATTCCGTTACTAGCAACACGCACATAAATCCCACCTTATGTCGCTGCATGCACATTCCCATATCTTTATACCGCCGCATGTGCATCAATGTCACAAGACAATAATAACTCACACTACATATGACCTGTTATGCGGCGCCTCTTTGGAAGGGCGACGTAAGGCTAAGCAACCGATGTCAGAGTGGTTGCTGACCGCCGAGTGAGGTCCCCTCCGCACACTAGACGAGATTGTCAGTGTCGTGCGGGAAAACCAATGCCAACAATTGAGAGAACAGTAATGAGAATTGAATAAAAGCTTGATTATATTAATGAAAGCTATTATAAAAAAAGGCAACACGGTGTCGAGGGGAGAGACACCAGTACAGAGAATTGGCTAGAAAGTTTTTGATTGCTTGATCCCCCCTAATAATGCTTTAAAAAAATAAACCAACATTACAGGAATAGACCAAACTACTCTAGAGAAACATAATGAAAGTACATGGAATAAAACTACTCTAGTAATACAAGGAAAAAGGACTTAGTTTTCTACAGGGGTAGAAATAGGTCCATTGTCAGCAACTTTGTCTCAGGCATCACGATATGTGTGCGCGTCATTGTCTGCGCGCGGCGCTGTTGGCAGCTGCTTGTGGATGGGCGCTAGCAAGGGAAATCGGTGGGAGACAGAAGCACATGCGCTCTTGTCACTTGGCACGTCCAAGACCACAGGGCCATCCGTGGCGCTAGGGTTGGGAGGCTTGCTAGATAGTTGTGAGATCTCCAACCTTGGGCAATCTGGTGATAAAATCCAGTGACACGCTTTCCCAAGGTCACTTTGTAACAGCTAGAGGTTCAAGAGTCCCGCTTGTGTTAAGAGGTCGGACTTGTCCTTCTGGCATATTAGACAAGTCCTCACATACTGCGCGACATAGTCGGCCATTTGGGGCCAATAATATGCAAAGCGAAGCAATGCCATGGTGCGTTCTTCACCGGGATAGCCGGCCCACAGAGTGTCATGACATTCCGCCAAGAGAGTTCTTCTCAGATCCCCTTCTTTTGGAACATAAATTCGGTTCGCTTTTACCTTCAGGAAACCATCCCCCATATAGAACTGGCAAGTCTTGCCCTGTCCTACTAGATCAATCAAATACTGTGCAGCGGGATCCTTGATGAGTAGATCTTGTATCTGGTCTTTAATGGTGGTGGCTACTTCGCCCCCTCTTAGAGTGGCGAGTAGGCATGCCGACGCTAGGTCCGCTCTGCTACTGAGTGCATCAGCGACATGATTAGACTTCCCACTTCGGTACTCCAGGTTGAAGTTAAATTTCTCTAGGAGTTCCTGCCATCGGGCCTGTCGGCCATTCAGCTTCGGCTGGGTCATTAAATGACTAACAGTTGTTGTAGACATGTGGTTTTCGACCCTCCCCAAAATTTTACATATTTTTAGTGTTTATATATTTCTTTAGGTTCTAATATTGTACTTTGCCTATTTTTGACCTTTTAGCTCTATTTTCTCGTAAGATGAAAACTACAAAAATATTTTCCTTCATTTTTAGCTAATAGGTAGTTGTTTTTAGTTTATACTAATGTAGTATCAATATTATGTTTTCAATAGATGAAATGAAAAGCTTTAAAAAATATTTTCACTTAGTTTAGTGTTACTTTTAAGTTGTAGGTCTTTAATAAGATATAGAATAGTATTTAGATTTTTAAATATAGTTATTTTGTCTTTTTCTTTTAATATCCTATTAGTTTAGATAAGTATTAATTCTTGTTTCATTTTTTATAAGAAAAGAAATGAAAACAAACAAAACAAAAGAAAAAACAAAAGAAGAAGGAAGGAAACACATGAAAGAAAATGACGTGAAGGCAAAAGGGAAGTGAACAAATGAAGTTGGTAGTGATCCCATTTTTCCATTCCTCACCCATATTCACGTGTGACCTTCCCCCTATTTTATTCTTTTTTTTTTCAAAACCAAGTAAATGTAGATAACCTTGATAAAAATTTTATCTCAAAAAATGCACACATAGATGCACATGACAAAAAAGCATATTCTTTTGTCCTTATCCCCACATCACACACCTGAAAATTCTGATCCTATTTTTCTATACTTGCTCTCCAAGAATTGGGAGCACAATATAAGCACACAACTACACCCTAATCGACAGAACCGAAGAGACCCCTCTACAAAAAGATATGCCGCCTCCCTCCCCTAGACAGCCTACAACAACAAACTAACACCATACACACACTAAGAACCAAAAACAGTCGTCAACCTAAAGCCCGCCGGAAAATCGTCAGCCGCCATCTTCTCGCCATGTCTTAGAGACCAGACCTCATTATCAGCACTCAATCGACTACCAACCCAAAAATCCCAATAAATCGGCCATTTTTAGTTTGATGCCTGTAGATGTCATTTGGATCTGACCGGAAACGAGTAGCTCCGGCGACCCACCATTGAATCAGGCGAAAAAGAGCTCAAACCCAGCAGTAAACCCAGTTCAAATTCCTCCAAAATATCACTTAAAATTGAGTCAAAACGCAGCTGCAAATCAACAGAAAAACACCAAAAAATGCAACCTCAAAACAACCCCATTTTCTGCCGAGAAAATACCCCCAAACAGTCATTAAACTAGTCACGCAAATTACCATTGCCGAGGTCAGTTGTGGTGGTATTCTGTTCGAATCAAGTCGAATCCGTCGTCGTCATTCGAGCTTCCGATTTTGGTTTGAGATCCCCGTAAATTTAGCTCAAGTTTTCGGGTCAGTTGTTTTTGGGTCGTCGGTTCAAAGATCTTACCATCAATGGAGTTTCTTCATGTTTAAAATAAATAAAGGTTCTATTAAAAGGTCGTCCTCTAACTTTACTTATCTTCCAATTTTCAGATCTTGTGTTGTGGGTGTTTGAATCGTTTTGTTTGATTCTGCTTGTTTCCGTTTTAGTGCTTACGTCATAACAATATTTTGAGCTCCCCATTTGTGATATTTGTTTGTTTAACTGTTAAATCAATCTGAAATTTTAAGTGGTTGTTTGCTTTTCATTAATAGTCATATTATCTTGTTTCATGTTAAATATGGTTTATGTGGGTTTATGTTGTTTTAAGTTGTTCGTGTGGTTGAGTTGAATTAGCAGATGTTGCAAATTGGTTTGGTTCAGAATTATAAATGGAAATGAAGATAACAAATTTTGGGGCAATTCTCGATATTGTGAAACCAATTACTAACCATCTTAGTAATTAGGGAGATCCATCTAAGGTATTTGAATTCCTGCTGTCTAATTCCATATGGTCTTGACCTTCAAACATAATCCTAAATATAGGATGAATTAATTTGTAAATGTCGTAGTTTGGTTTAGACACGTAATTAAATCATTGTGACTATGGGTACGGTTCCCGTGACATGGTCATAATACATAATCCCAATTCGGGTGTGCATTTCACGTGACCCGGCCACAATTTTTAATAATAATAAAAATAAACATATTGTAAATCGCAGGTACGTTTCCCGTGGTGCGATTCGCAATGTGGACAAAAACAAACGAGTATGCGACATCGCGACTCGTTCAAAAATTTCCATAAATACTAAAAGCGGTTGATTAGGTAATTGAAAGCGTTTAGAGTTATAATGCACAATAGACTTTTAAACGTGTAATCAATCAGATAATTAGGCCAACTATTAATAGTTAAGCGACCGTGCTAGAACCACGGAATTCGGGAGTGCCTAACACCTTCTCCCGGGTTAACAGAATTCCTTACTCTGATTTCTTGTACGCAGAAAACTTAAAACAGAGTCTAAATTTCCTCGGTTTGGGATTTCAATAAAACGGTGTCCCGGAACATCGTCAAAAATCCGGGTGGCGACTCTGAAAACTAAAATAAATCCCAAATCTGAATAATGTTACTTAAAGTGAAAAAACTTCCTTACTACCCTTCATCAATCCGGAGGGTAGTAAGAAAAAAGGAGGTGTGACAGCTCTGGTGACTCTGCTGGGGACATAGACCCAGAATCTCTGGTTCAGGGTTCAGAATTCGAGCTTAGAATAACCGTTATATTAGGCTTTATTATCTGATTTTACATGTTTGAACCTAATGTGGTAAATGCCACTTTTTACCGCTTTGATATTATCTAAACTGTATATAAATTGTGCCGAAACTCTCTTCTCTCTGAGTCTTCTAAATCATCTGGGAAGTG
>ML365760.1:0-21604 GCA_005239505.1 Nicotiana paniculata
ATCATCAAATTGCTGATATATTCACTAAAGCACTTAGTAGGGAGCATTTGAGAGAAACATGCTGGAATTAGGGATGATTAAGATCACCTGATTGAAAAAAAAACTGAAAAAATGAAAAAAAAATTGGCTAGAAAATTTTAATTAGGTACTTAATCATATTAACAATTGCTCAGTCTCATACTGTAAAAAGTATACTCTTATGCCATGTTTTGATATGACTCACTGATCACAAATGAAATTTTTTTTATCTTTGCAAATTGAGGCTTGATCAAGAGGATTCTGAAATGATGAACCTGGTTCATCGTGCTAGTTCATCTGAAAGACGAGGTATGTGTTCTATACTCTACACACTTTGAAATACTAATAATTAAATCATGAGTAGAACTCTTCCCAAACTCAAAATCTTTTCAATGCCTATCCATTTGACTTTGAACCAGTTCTGTTTCAACAAGAATTCTCACCAAATTAAAATACCTAGTTTCTAGGAAAGCCTTAACCGTCAATTCAAAACTAAAAGTTTATTCAAGCCATCCCCTCCCTTACAAAACCATTCCCAAATTTTCGATGACTCAGGTAACATCTATCCCAAGTCATTCTTCTGAGGTCATCTCTGATGTTGCTGAAAAACTTAGAAAATAGGTTCGTACTGGTTGGGTCTGTAATAGATGTGGAGTTGCCAGAAACAATAAGAATATGTGGTAAAAATTAAATTAAAAAAAATGAGTGAGGGAGTACGGAGTAATGAGAAAGGGCAAAGGGAAAGAAGTGGTTGATTCTTCACCCACCTCTAAATCTGTTAGAATGGTTATTTTTGGAGCTGAGCCAGAAAAGGAGGAAGAAAGTAACAAGAACGCAGGGGGAAGTGAATCAGGAGAAACTTAAGGGTTAGTAAATTTAGGAAAGCACACAGATGAATCTGGTTCATCTACTGAGGAAACCCATGCGGATCTGCTGAAAATGTTAGGCGATAATTACAATCCAAAGAAAAAAAGAGTGGAAAAAGGGAAAGAAAAGGTTGTTGAGCCTATTGAGGCTGTTGAAGTGGATGAGATGGACCTGGTCCATCAAAGTGAAAAAGTGGCAGAGATAGAGGTTCAGACCCCTAAGATCAAGAAAGCCAAGACTTCCTCAAAGAAGTCTTCATATGTTTCTAAGTCAGCTGAACCGTCCATCTTGGCTAAATGAACCAGGTCTGCAGTTTTTCCAAGCCTTAGTTTCCTAGCCTGTCTAGAACTTTTAGTGACCCAGATTCAGAATTTTTTGTTTGTTGCTCATGTTTTAATTATTTTTGTTTCATTTTGTGGATTGTAGCAGAATCATATTCTCTCTATCAATGAAATCTGATGCTTTTTGCTCTGATTCGGTATATCTATTTTTTGATAGTTTGAATTCTTAGTTGATTATTGATGATTAATCCATGATTGCATATGCAGTTGCCTCAATGGCCATGAGTAATAATTAATAAATCGGGTAAGTGTATCATTTTGCAAACTTCTCGATGATGCCAAAAGGGGGAAGTTATGTGTTGAAATTTTTCAACAAAAAAAAATTATATTTCAAGTGATATTTATAACCTAATGAACCTGGTTTCTCTATGATAAATGCTTAAAAAACATACAAAGTGTTTGAGTTGTATACAGGGAGAAGAACAGAGTTTGTCATCATCAAAAAGAGGGAATTTGTTGACCCATGTCACTGCATAGTTTTGAAGATTGACAAAAGGCTGACCAGTTGAACCAGGTCCATCAGAGCACACATACTTGACCTGACGAGTTGGCATACAAACCTTATATGCATAGGAGATGAATGCGATTGTGAAGTATCAATGAACAAGAAGAGTATCATCTAATGCGAAAAGGTTGAAAATTGATAAAGAATAGAAGTCGAATTCAGCAAGGACAGAAACGAAGGAAGGAAGTTGAGTTTGATAAGAACTTGTTCTCCCGGGTAGAGTTGAACTGGAATTGGAAGACAAGCTCAACGACTGACTCTATAAATACTTAATGTATTTCTGCTGAAATTCGATACACACAGAGAATAAATTGAATCAAGTTCTGAAAGAAACATTCCCAGATATTTGCAAGAAGAAGTATTGTGCAAAGGCTACAGTTCAACTAGAAGAAACAGTTACATCTGTTTATCAGTGAGTCTAGTTGGTTGTAGTAGGAGTTTTAACATTGTATCTTTTCAGCTTTAGTAGAAGAAATTGTAATAGGTAGTTAGAGTTAGCTTGAAGTCTGTAGAAATTAGCTAGAGGCTAGTTGATACAAAGAGGATTAGAGTTAGTCCTAGGATTACAAAAGAGTTTATTTTGTAAGTCCGTTTGGCTCAGAGTTTTTAGTGAAGTGTTTGAGCAAATCCTACTGAGGAGTAGGTCGTGGTTTTTCACCTTTTGAGCCAGGTGTTTTCCACGTAAAATATATGTGTCTTTACTTTACTGCTTTAATATTCCGTAAATAGCAGTAAGTAGTACACCAAGAAGAACCAGGTTCTTCTTATTAGACAGAAATAAAATATTGGGTACTGCACAATTACCTTATAATATTGTGTAGTATTGACGTCTAAAACATCAGTGACAGTCAAGCAGCAATAGGCAGGGCAGGGAGCGTTATGTATAACGGAAAATCTCATCATATACGACGGAGACATAATACCGTTAGACAACTAATCTCTAGTGGTGTTATCACAATTGACTACGTAAAGTCAAGATATAACGTGTCGGATCCACTTACAAAAGGCCTATCTAGAGAGGCAGTTGAAAGATCATCAAAGGGAATGGGGTTAAAGCTTAGGACAAGTCATCATGGCGGTAACTGTACCTAGCATACTGGAGATCCCAAGAGTTAGGTTCAAAGAGATCAAAAAAAATTATGAATGACGGTTCAACATTGTCAAATAACTCAACCCATTCTTGTGATGAAGACAATGTTCAGAAATAAAGGTAAATCATTAAGGCTTTTTGATGAGTCAATAAAGCTTAAAGCTTTTTAATGATTTGTTAAGTCTGGCAGGATATGACCAGATAGTGTGTCTTTAGGATTACACGATTAGGAATCACCTATGTGAGTGTAAAGTGTAAGCCGCTTCAAGAGGAATGAAAGTAAAGGCCCATTCTCTAAGCACTCATGAAACCAGGCAGTGTTCATGGCTGAAACGAACACAACCGTGAGAACCATAGATGGTTAAGGATTGATTATGTGACTTATGTTGTCTAGGTATACAAACGGTTCAGAGATATCAAATCTACTGATTGACCGAGTATATCCGATATAAGTTCACTACGGAAAGTTTAAAGGGAAACCTACTTATCCAGATGTAATTAATTCTTGCATGTAAAACACACACACGTCCGTGCATTCCTTTATTTTATAGCCATTCCCCATTCATGTGGGGGATTGTTGGTCTTTAAGCTTAGTGTAGCTTAATTTTAAGCTTAGTCTAGCTTAATTTTAAGCTTGGTATAACTTAAGGAAAATGGTGGGAAAAGAAATGGAGGGAAGTGAAAGTTTGAATTAGTGCACTTTGTCCCTCATTAGAAGAAGGAAAGAAAATCTATGTGTATATATAGAGAAGCTCTTCTTCTATCTCTTAAAGAGTTGAGAAGAAGGCAAGCCTCGCGCCGTCGTCGTCACTCGCTCGGCTCAGCTTCGGCTTCGACTTCGGATTTGGTCAATGATTGATTGATTAATCTTTTTGGACAAAATTCTTTTCAAATTATTTAATTAATTAATTGAAAAAATTCAAATCCAGAATGACCCGCGACCCGGTCCAGTCCGACCCGTTTTCTTTCCCGGATTATTTTAAATCCGTTTTTAAATTTCCCGCAATATTCATACCTGTTCAAAACAGCTATGGCTGTTCTGAAAGGATTCACACCTGTTCCAACAGCTATGGTTGTTCTAAAAGGTTGCAAAACCTTTTCAGAAACAGTACGAAATTGGCTATAAATATACCTTAAATCCTAGAATTTTTACTTACTAAATTTTCTGGTCTTCTTCTTCTTCTTCTGCACAAAATATTCCAACGTGTTTTACAGCCTTCGAGTGGTTCGTTGTTCACTGGTGTTTTTGGTACCAACACTCCGGTGAGTTAAATCGTTCTATCCTGGGAGGATATATTTCAAAACCTCGGGTACTTGAGGGAAATAATTTCCTTAAGGACACACTTTGTATTTAGTGGGCTCGGTTTATTCTTATATTATTTTTTCATAGAAAAGCTAAGGACGTCTGGACTAGCGCGCCCGTGCTCAGCACGTGCTAGTGGTCGTGCTAGTCAGGTTTCTCACTGTCCCTGGTATATTCCACTAGCGTGCCTGCGCTAGTGAGGTCTCTTACTGTTTCTGTATTTTTCAGAAATTATTATTGTTTTATTTTACAGCAATACAGATTATTAACAAATATAACTTTCTTATTCCATCAAGTGTTCAAGTGTATCTCATATCACATTTCATGCCTCTATTTATACTATTACGTAGAAGGTTACAAAAGGATTGTCTTAAACATTGCATTAACAATTGAGATCATGAGGAAAGATCATAAGGAGGGGTTATGGATGTGTGGGAGTTACAATCATAATATTGATGAGTAGTGAGAGGTTATTTACATCATGGATGAAAGTAGTGGGAATAGTGAACATCCACAAGTACTATAGGTTTTACAACAATTTTTATTATTTATTGAATTTATATTTGCTCCCTTTTTGTCTTAGATCTTCAATGTTTTATTTAAATGTGATTCTAGTTATTTTCTCTTTACCCATCTAATGTTAGTTTTTTCTTGATTTCTAAATTCTTATAAAATGATGGCATCAATTGACATAATATTAATCTAGCTATATGTAGATCAAAGGGTTGTATTTACTCAGGGACGGATGCAAAGGGTTAGGAGCAGGTTCCATCTTATATTATTTTATGTTTTAGTTACATCACGAGAATTAGATCGAATTGTCCAAATTTGAATCCTTTGGGTTGGAGATGACCTTGGTAATACATTGCAATCCGCGGAATTAAACGATCTCGTCCAGAAATATAGTAATGCTATATAACTAGACCTAACGTAATTTCATTATTCTCTGAACTAGCAAGCATAGTGGGAGTTTAGTGTATCGGACTGTCCTTCTCAAGTACCGACGAAGTAATAGCCCAACGGATCTACTGCAAGTATTTCAGTTTTGCAGTGTGTTTTATCAGTTGGTTTAGACAGCTAATAAGATTCATTGTTTAAAGATATCACATAACAAAAAATTATTATACATTGGGGGAATGGGAGAGGAAATAGAGGAGCGATTATAAAGTAGTGGATTGAATTCTCACAAATAAAGTAGAAGTTTATGTAACCAACTAACTGGACTACCATGGTTCCCTCGATAAAAAAAAACCAGTTACTTATATAATATACTAGAGGATACTATGATGGTTTCCTTTCTAGGTATTGACTGATATCCATTGGTAAAAAAGAAAGAAAGAATTGTGTTACAACCAAGAGTCCTGCTCATTAGTTAGAACTAGAAGGGTAAGTACGTAGCGAACTATCGATTGGGGGAACTCCACAAAGTGTAACCCCCACCAAAATAATAGCCGATGAACGTATATTTTTTTTTTTTTTTGTATATTAATACATAATATACATATTTTAAACATAATCATCGTGTATTTTTTTAATATTTGGCTAGCTATTTTTATTATTTCTAGCCGATGGACTAAATGTGTAAAAAGCCCAAATATTTTAGTACTTGAGAAAGTTTAGAAGACAACATGCAGACCATCTCACAATACTTCTAGCATCATTTTCTTAGTTTGATGAGTATGACATGGACAAGGAACCTGTAGTCTCAAGGGGCAGTGGCATATCACATTCTATATATGGTCCATATGACCCTTTTAAATTGCTGTGGAGTATGTACTATCTGCCCTCAATAATATCAAGGGGTCGTTTGGTAGGGTGTATAAAAATAGTGCGGAATAAGGTGTATTAATAATGCATGGGTTAGTAATACAAGCATTAGTTATGCAGATATTATTTCTTATCTACTATTTGGTGTGGTATATTAAAATTATCATGCATTGCATAATTTTTAAGAAAAATAGTCATTTACAAAAATGCCCTCCATATTCTCTAGCTTTTAAGGCACTTAAGGACAATTTTATCTTTAACCATACTAATGCCATATTTTGCTATGCATAGCTTATGCATAGGATAATGCCAACTATATATTAGTTATACACATGTTGAAAAACTGTACCAAGCAAGGTATTAGTAATGCATAGAGCTAATGCTTCCATTATTTTTTCTAATACCTCCTACCAAACGACCCCTAAATCTTTTGCTTATTACCATTGTGACTCTGGCTAGATGACTTGACAAGGAATGAGCAGCAGTAGCAAATGAGAATTTAGAAGATACCACATGGGAGCTGCAGAGGGGCTAGAAAGCAATTAACTCATTTTATTTTTAATAAATAGCTTCAACTTTAAAGAATATAAGTCTAACGAATAAATAACACAATGTCTCATAGAACGGAATCCAAAGCTAAGAGTTTAAATTGCAGTGAGAAGTAAATCCTCAACCAAAATTAAACATGTAAAATAGTAGATAAATAAGTTACTCAGGCCTGCCCAACTCTACCTGTTAGGCCGTTATAGAGAAAAAAGACCAAGAGCTAAATGCAATATTCTACTTTGCCTTGCCATCCTAGATGGATAGCTTAGCCAAGTTTTCGCCAGTCGGGTTGAGCTCATCCCAGGCTTCGATCCAAGTGGCCATGGCTTCTGCTAGCTTTGTGAAATAGGGATCTACGTTGGAAAGCTTATCCTTGACCTGTTTCGCGAGCTCGATGTAGCACTGCTGGACAGATGTGCACTCTTTAGGGAGGGTTACAGCCTGAAAAAATGGGATGATCTCTTCTTGCCAGTAGATGCCTTTGTACTCCTTCTTGAGGTTAACAAAAGGGTTGCTTGCTTTGCTGTGCCAAATGTAGGGGAGCCCAGTCTTGATTCCCAGGCCCAAGTGGTCACATATCACCTACAATTTTGATGATTCGATATCAGAATTCTTCGTCCATACATATTAAAACGACAATCCAAATAATTTCCACTTGAAAAAACATTAGAACTCCACAAACAGATGAGACATCTCAAGGTACCATAGATGAGTAAGGGCTCTATTTACGAAGACAAATAACGATAGAAAAGATATAGACAAACAATACCTTGGTACACCAGCCAGCCCACATATCGTCGTAACGACCAATTGGCTGACCATCACCCATGAGCCCAAAGTACATTGCAGGTCCGATCAGCTCACGGTTGAATGCCAAATTCATTCCACACATGGGAAATAGAGTGCCTTTGGGAATGGTCATAACTGCATCTACATACCTGGTGACAAGTACAGAAATTGATATTAATTATAAAAAAAAACGTCTCTGAGTAATGACCAAAGAGATAAGCTTTACAAATATTACATCTTCTTTGATCTCAATTTATTTTTACTGTTGCTTTCACCACATTAATCTCTCTCGAACATTTATTAGAGTAAGGGTAAAGGTGGGAGAAAATATTAATTCTTTCTTGATTTCCTAAAAAGATAAGTATTATGGAACAACTATTAAAATAAACATGACAACTAAATTGGAACAGAGGAATAAAATTTGGATGCACTAATTATTTCTGGCAAGCAGCCAGGCGCTACAACAATGAGTCTATGACTAATTAGATAAGCTCTACAACTTATGTCTTATGGAAAGTGAACTTGCCTGGTGTTCCTCTCACGAGGCTTAACAAGTTGTGTGGGTGCATCATAGTCAGGGATGTTAAGCCAAAGCCCATGAGAAACAGCTGTGGCAGCCCCTTCACGCATACTGAAAGGGTATCCACGAACAAAATCTGCGCCCTCTCTGTATGGATCATACAGAGTGTTGAAGAAATGCGGGGTAGACGGACAAAGGAGGTTCTTAATGTGCTGTTCAAGAGCATTGATATCTTTGCCAGATGGGTCTTTGGCAACCTGCACAGCACCATCACTTCAGCACGTTCGCAATAAATGCTATATGCCAAACAACATTTGTGACTGAACTTAGACTTTCTTAGATTATGGCATCTTAAAAAGATTATCAAATAGAATCATCCCATTGAAGAGATACTAAATAATTGGATTAATTAGTCATAAAGGGTGACCAAAATGCCATTCAATGGCCTAAGACTGAAGGTCCCCCATTAGAAACACAACATCAGATCTCAAGGCCATTGAAATGGATTCATCATCGACACTGGAGAAGTAGAGAATGCTACAAATTTGGCGGTGAAAGTACAGTCAAACCCCTTTTAACAACAGACCAACAACAGCTATCACATTAAGGCCTTCAAATTCAGAAATAAAAAGTATCATGATGGCTGAAACAGCAGTGAACAAATAAAACTCATACAAAATTGACTTAATGAACCTAAAAGAAAACTGACCAATACCAACAAGAAAATAAAGACATTAAAAGATATGACACAAAAGCAACAAGATAAGCAAGCTGCCTCTTTTATCTGAAAAAACTACACCAAAAAACCGAATCCTGATGCAGCCAAATAGTAAGACCATAGCTTAACTAGTAACAGTATCCTGAATTCAGTCTCAGGCCAATTAACTTCACATTAAACATATAGATCAGCTAAAATCTTCCAACAAAGACCAGATAAAACTAAAATAAAAAAGCACTTAATAGATCGGTATCAACAAACAACAACACTTCAATTCCAAAACTAGCTCCGACCCGATTAATGAATCCACTATATACTACTAGTACTAAATAATGAAAACCTCTACATACATCAAAGGGTCTGCAAACATGATATGTAACACCAGATCAACAAGATACACTTAAATTGGACCTCCTATATTTCTTGGTCCAAATAAAGGCACATTCAATGTCATTCAGTTGAAGAGATCTATATAAATTAGAAACCCTCTAAAAACTGGATCTTAAACCCCGAAAAATTCATCAAGATCCAATTTTTCCAGCACAAAAAAAAGTTTACAAGAAGGGCAAAAGAGGAAATCTGCAGTATACTCACAAAGCAATCATCATCAATGGTGTAGATATACTTCTTCTTGGAAACCAAGTAACCAAAGCAGCGACAAGCAGAATCCTTAAAAGAGATGCAAGAAGCCTTAGGACCAAGAATCCTGTTAATATCATTCCTATTATAAAGCTCATAATCAAATCCTTCAGGGACATTAATGGTCTTAGAAGGGTCACCATCTTGGACAATGATTAAATGGTATGGTTGAAAAAAGGGTCTCCACATCTCAAGGAAATCAAGATTCCTGATTGTGGGTATCACTATATCAAGCTCATCTTTCAACAATGGTGTTGGGGTAGCTGCCATGGCCTCTCAATCTGATGAATTTGAGAGAGTTGTGAGGTTTTTTTGTAGCTGAGGAACGGAAATTTATATAGGGAGATTAACTGTCCAAAAGACAAGTTATTAATTGTGACTAGATTCCTGCGTACTGATGTTTCGGGGAAGTTTATCAATGTACTTACTATTACTAAGTTAAGATTAAAAAATATTTGTTTAGATCGAATTTATTTATTTACTACCTCTTTTAATAAGGTGAAAATTTGTGAGATCTTGACAGAGATGTAAAAGTAGGAAGTATGTCTTAATTTAAGTTGCATTAAAACGTTGGAACTTTCTCTAAATTTTAATATTTTATTTATCAACAGATAAATTTTAATTTCATTATTTGAGATGGTAAATATTTATCAGTACAATGTACAAGCGAATCCTTTTTCTGAAACTTTTATTTTCTAACCTCGCCTAGTCGAAAAAGATGTACTAATAAAGTTTGAAATTAATTAACTTGAAACTGTCAAAAAAGAATACTGGAGTTTCAATTTCAAACGCTCTTAGTGGGGTATACAAATCGAACTGGAAAATCGCACTAAATCGAAAAGTTAAATTAAATTGATTAAAAAATCCGACTCAGTTTTCTTTGATTTGGTTTAGTATTGAATAAATAAATTCAAATCAAACCGGCATATAAATATATAATTTTTAATTATATATATATATATTTTTTAAAGATTTTATATAGAATTTTCTTTAAAAAATATCTAGAAATATTTGTGTTTCTCTTGCGGGATATAATATTTAATAGAATATGAAGTGCTCCATATTTATTAACTTTAAATAATGGATTATACAATTGCGTTCTCATCAAATGTTACTGAAATTCGTCAATCTCTTTCTTCTTCCATATTCATATTATATGTTAAAGATCTATTAAATTCGTATATCTTTTTCGAATGTGAAGTGATTATTATTAATTAGATATCATATTAATTTTTATGTTTAATTACTAATTTAATTAACCTTGAAAGCATACATCAACAAAATTATCAAACGAGTAAAAAAATAACTATTACGTGTTATTAAGAAAATTCTCCCATAAGATGGGCCACGAAAGAAAAGTAGAAGTTTCGACTTGGTCATATTTCGTTTTAGCTTTGAAAAAGAACGTATAATTTGGACCCAATATTTACTCTAAATTAGTCTAATTAAACGGATAAATACAAGAAGACATGTAATTTGTATATGAACTTTTCTAAGTTAAACCATGGTTAGAACTTAAAAATGATATGTATTATTATTATAATTATAATATATGACTCTGAAGGTTAAAATATTGTTCAATGTAAATATGGAGCATTATTTTTTAGTATTTTATTAATATAGGCAGAGAGTGGAAAAGACAATGTTGTTACTTGTTAATTATGCCCGTAATTTCACTCTAATGATGTTTCAGCTATGTTTATGAATATATATTGGTACTACTGAGTTTTACTAAAATGCATTGTAATAGAGATTAGATTAAATTCAATTATTACCTTTTCCATAGAGAGAATTTTGTCAATGAGATATTGGCACAGCGTATAAGTTGGAAGTATTCGTAAGAAAAATGAATCGGAACTGTAGATGTTTGTGTGTCGTGATTACGCTCCATTGGAGTTTGAACCGTTATTCAATGAAAATTATAAGATAAAAACAAGAGAAATTTTAATTTCCTTTTTTAATATCAGGTGAGATTGGAAATATTTTTCATAATGGTATGTTTTTTAAAGAGATTAATAATTTTATTGATGAGTTTTTGTGGGTATAATTCTGTTTGTTTCCTTTTTTCTTTTTGGGTGATTCGACGGCTGTAATAGTGTATTTCTTGAACATAGAATGATGTCGACTTCCTTAGAATGTATTTGATGTTCATGAAAGTAAAATATCTCTTGATCACGCTGGCTTTGAGAAAGACATTATTTGATGTTTTTTTATCTCTTTGTGAATATTTCATAAATTTATGAAATTTTTGAAATGTCTTGATCTATTTGTGAATATCACAAGAGTTCATGAGATTGCGTAATTCAAACTTTTTCTTTTATTCTGTAACATAGTCGAAATAAAAATAAAATGTAATGAAATGAAAACTGAACTTTGACTATTTGAAACTGAAAAAGAAATTTCTCTTCAAGAGAGAAGTGAGAAAGAAAAAGTTGGAAATTGAAAAGTAGGAGCGAAGAAAACGTGTTGAGAATCTGGTCACAACCTTGCAATTTTCTCCACCGATATGAAAGATGAAAGTCACGAAAGAAAAGTAGAAGGTAGACTTGGTCTTACTTTGTTTGGCTTGCAATTTGATTCTTCATGTTTCATTGAAGTCCCTTTCAAGTTTCTGTCGACTTAAAAGTTGCAAGAATCGAGAGTGAGATAGTTGATTCAATACGGAGTCCTTTTTATTTATCTTTAGGTCCTTCAATTTTTTTTTCGGTATTCATATAGTTCGATATTCGCTTTGGAGTTCAAGTAGGATTCAAAATAACTATTTGCGACACAATCATGTAAAATCAAAGTTTGTTATGAAATATTTGATTATGGTGGACGTTCATAACTTCGAAAGGAGTAACAGTCACTACTTTTCTCCATTAATCCCCCACTACTTATTACCATTATGGTTATAATTCCAATACCTTTATGACCTTCCCCCACGATCTCAATAGTTAATATCATGTTCATGACATCCTTTTGTATTACCTAAATATCATCCTATAAATTGAGGGTTTGGATATCACATTATAAACATTCGAATGCATGGAAGAAATAAGAATTTATCCCCTCTTTCTCTCTATATATCTTACCTTGTTTATTCTTGTTTTATATTGTTACTTTAAGCTAAGTTTCTTAACACGTTATCAGCACGAGTCTCTAACCAATTGAGATTTGAGTTTGGTTCTTCTTCCGCCCATGTTCTGATTAAACTTATTAAGAGAAACAGAAAAGAATAAATACTATAACTAGTAAGTACAAAAAACAGGTAAATGTGAGGTTGGACTTGAAAGAGAGACTGTTATACTCTAGGTTTACTCCTTCGTTACTTATGTTATTTTTTAATGTCTTTTGAGTTGACAATTTAAAATTCTTGACATTGTCTAAATTATTAAAGTTTAGAAAAACGAATAGGTAATTGAATCTTTCTGAGCTTGAGCTTGTGTCAGTTACATGTATTCTTAGAGTTATAGCTTATCCTATGCTAGTAATAGTTCCTCCATTGCATCTAATATTTTGATTAAAAAGGAAAGAAAATCGGTAATTATAATTTTAATAAATATTAGGTCCACCACTTAATGGCCTCTATGATTGTGTGCACTTTTACTAGTAAGTGGCTTGGCCTGATAACTTTGAGCTTATTGAATAATATAAAAAGTGACTATTCTAAGAATATTTTTGTGCTTAATATTTTTTGTTAGTGACATTGATAATAGTAATAAAGTTTGAATTATTAGTACCGATGAAATTGGTCTCACACTTTTGAAGTACTCAGGAATTGTATAACTTACATATTTTTTTCATTTCTAACATAATATATTGTTGTCTAAATTTTTTCAGTGTGTAAGAAATAGTTTATCTCATTTCTATCTTAAAAAGGTCAAAACTACATGCAATGAGTTTTATACCCATAATTGATGAAGTGATAATGTGTATCGACCCAACTGGTCATTTTAAGAGTTATAGCCCCGATCCCCTGTTTACTACTTCCCCCGTACCTTTTTCTGCTTATGTGACTTGCCGGGAGGTGTTGGTTGTGATTTCAGAGTGTTTTGTTGTCCCTAAACGGAAGCTTAAGTCTTAGGATTTTGACTGTAGTTGGAACTCTGTGAAGACGACTCCCGAATGGAGTTTCGTCGATTCTGTTAGCTCCGCTGGGTGATTCTTGATTAAGGAGCGTGTCCGTACAGTGAATTGGAGGTATTTAGGTTGAAATAGCGAAAGTCTAATTTTTGGAGATTTTAACTAGTATAGACTTCTTAATATCGGGGTCGGATTCCGATTCCAGAAGTTGGAGTAGGTCCGTAAGGCTGAATATGACTTGTGTGCAAAATTTGAGGTCAATTGGACGTGGTTTGGTAGGTTTCGGCATCGGTTGTAGAAATTTGAAGTTTCAAGTTCATTAAGTTTGAATTAGAGGGTGATTCGTGTTTTTAGAATTGTTTGATGTGATTCGAGGGCTCAACTAAGTTTGTATGGTGTTTTAGGAATGGTTGGTATGTTTGGTTGAGGTCCCGGGGGCCTCAGTGGTGTTTCAGATGCTTTACAGATTTAAATTTGGACCTAGGCATTTGCTGAGTTTTCTGGTCTTCTGGTGTTTCGCACCTGCATTGGGGAGCGCACGTGCGCACTCGCACGTGTGGAAGAAGGAGCACAGATGCGGAATTGGACAGCTCAAGCTGGGTTCACAGGTGCGGAGGCATTTGCGCAAAAGCGGCCTCGCTTCTGCGGTTGGACCGTTCGCAGGAGCGGTGTGGGTCGCAAGTGTAGCTCCTTGCTTGCAGGAGCAGATCCGTAGGTGCGGAGCCTCTCCCACACAAGAAGATAGGTTAATTTGTGTGGTATCCAATTTTCAAGTGTTGTCTCTCTAGAAGAACCTAGTTCTTCTTGGTGTTCCAACTTCTACTATTGCGGAATAATAAAAGCAGTAAAGTAAAAACACAGAGATTTTTACGTGGAAAACACCTGGCTCAAAAGGTGAAAAAACCACGACCTACTCCTCAGTAGGATTTGCTCAAACTCTTCACTAAAACTCTGAGCAAAACGGACTTACAAAATAAACTCTTTTGTAATCCTAGGACTAACTCTAATCCCTTCGTAGTAACTAGCCTCTAGCTAATTTCTACAAGCTTCAAGTTAACTCTAACTTGAACAATGTGTACCTATTACAATTGCTTCTATGAAAGCTGAAAAGATACAATATTAAATCGCCTACTACAACCAACTAGGCTCAATGACAAACAGATGGAACTGGTTCTTCTAGCTGGTTTGTAGCCGTTGTATCGCACAGTAATTCTGCTTGCAAAATCTCTGGGAATTTTGCTTTTAATTCTTGATAAATATCTGCTTTTGTGCGTTGGTCATTCAAGCAAGAATACTTCAATTATTTTTAGAGTCAGTTATTGAGTTTGTTGTTCAGTTCTGGTACAACTCTTCTTGGAGAAAGAGTTCGTATTAAACTCAACTTCCTTCCTTCGTTACTGTCCTTGCTGAATTCAACTTCTACTCTCTTATCAATTTGCAACCTTTTCGCATTAGGAGACACTCTCTTTGTTCATTGATACTTCACAATCGCATTCATCTCCTATGCATATACGGTTCATGTGCCAACGCGTCAGGTCAAGTATGTGTGCTCTGATGGACCTGGTTCAACTGGTCAGACATTTGTCAATCTTCAAAACTATGCAGTGACTTGGGTCAACAAATTCCCCCTTTTTTATGGTGACAAACTCTGTGCTTCTCCTTGTATACACTTCGTATGTTTTTAAGCATTTATCATAGAGAAACTAGATTCATTATTAGGTTATAAATATCACTTGAAATATAAAAGCACATGTCTTCCTCCTTTTGGCATCATCAAAAAGTTTGCAAAATGATAAACTTACCAGAGTTGTTAACTATTACTCATGGCCATTGAGGCAACTGCAGGTGCAAACATGATTAATCATCATAAGAAACCAATAAATGTAAGCTATCTAAGAAACTGAGACAACTCAATAACAAAACCAACAAAATTCATTGATTAGTACGCAAGTCAAGCACCATACAAAAAAACTAAAACAGTCATAACCATGAGCAAGACAGAATAAAAACAACAGAAACACGTCCCGAACTGGGCATTGAAAAGGGGGTTTAGGTAGCTCTGGACAGCCTAAGGATGAGAAGGTGCAGAGGAGTTTGTGGTCTTGGTTTGTAGAAGAGAAAGCATCTGGTTAAGAACACCCTCGTTCTTTTCCTTCTCTTTTGCTAATTCAGCCCTGAGAGCATCCCGCTCAGCTTCAACCTCAATCAAATGAGATTTCATACGAAGGATCTCCATATCCTTGATCTCGCTTTCCTGCACCAGAGTTATGACTTTTGTTGTTGACAGGCTGCTTCCTAGATGAACCAGGTTCATCTGTAGGAACAGTGACAGTATAATCGCAAGTCAGCAAAGTATCCTACCCAAAATAGTCCTTGGCACCAAAATGAGCAAGCACAACTGTCAGAATAAAGCCATATGGGATTGCATGTGCTTTTGCTCCATTCACAACTCTGTCCAAGAGTTGGATGATGAAGGTTGGCCAGTTGATCTGCTTTCCCCTATACAAACACTCTATCAAGGTCAGATCCATATAGTTGGCTATGTGCCTTCGTTCTTGTCTTGGCAGCAAGAACTTGATAACAAACTCGAAGAACAACTTGTGCTCTGGCTTCATTTCACTTTTGTAGACTGGCCTGGGTTCAATTTCACTTTCATTGTCACTGAAGAATCTGGTAATGGTGATTGCTGAGACTATCCATCCAAACTAGGCCATCTTTTCCTAGTGTAATCTTCGTAGCCCTCAGCAGGAATGTGCAGAATTTCTCCCAGCTCTTTAGCATCAAAGGAGACTTGAATTTTCTTTCACTGTGGTAGTGACCTTGCCGTCCTTGACCACTGCATTACCCATGAACTCCACCAGTTTAGCTCTAGCCAACCTTCCTTCCATGTGAACGACCATGTTCTTCCACCCCTGAACATCCAGTGTGTCCAGCAGGTATCGCATCCCAGGTTCCTCGAGATCCTTCAACAACTTTCCCTTCAGAATTGTTCTTTTGCCAAACAAGGTGATTCTGTCAGTCGCCTCACCAACTTCCCCCTCAGCTTCTCCACTCCATTCTTTATCATCATCTTTCTCAACGACCTTCACTTTTCTTGCCTTGGACCTGGTCCTTTTAACAGTTCTTGTAGGTGTGGAAGACACTGTAGCTGACTTCTTTGAAAAAGCCTTAGCCCTTTTTTATTTTGGTGCCTCAACCACAACAGGAGCAGTCTGCTCCTCATGATGGACCAGGTACATCGTATCCTCTTCAACAACAACAGTCTCCATAGGCTCTCCTACTTTAGCCTTTCCCTTTGTAGGTTTCTTTTTCTTGCTCTCTAGAAGAGCCCTCTCAAACATTTCTTCTTCCTCTCTCACAGCACTACGTGTAGCACGCACCTTAGGAACGAGAGCATCAGCAGCTACAGAAGCTTTCCTCTTCTTAGAAGGAACTAGGTTAGTAGCCTTCTTGGACTTCTGAGTCCTTCTTTTCTTGGGGTTATAGGACTCCCCCAGTTTCCTTAGCCTGTCAGCCAACGTCTCGTCCCCAGATGAAACAGGTTCATCTGCTCCTTTCTTCAAGCTTGCTAAAGCTGCCGCTGCTTCCTCAACTACACTTCCCCCTAACTCTGTGACATCTTCTCCAACCTTCTCAGGAATGGTACCATAGATAGCCAATGTGGTACCATCCTCCCCAAATCCCTCTCTCTCAAGAAATTTACCTTTTCCCAATTTTATTTGCCTACTTGGCACTTTAACATCAACTACCGACCCAACCAAGGAGTTAGATGTAGGTTCGGGAACAGGAGGGTTTTCAGGGGTTGAGATTCTTTCTGGTGATTGAGAACTGTATACAGATGGAGAATTTGAATCTGATTCATAAAGCCCTCCATCATAATCACGATTTGGCGATGAAAAAGAAGAAGCAGGTGGTGGTGAAGACATGATTACGAGTGTTGTTAGGAAGAAAAGAAAAGTGATCAGTTTTGGGTAGAAGAATAATGATCTTGGTTCGACTTATTAGGTTATTAAGATGGGCGGTAATAATGACCTTTTATAAGTTGTGGCTATTAATTATACAACGGGCAAAATTTTTATTCAAGTGGGAGTCTAATAGTTGTAGGAGTTTCATTGATTAGACAGTTAAGAGTTCCCTACCTCTAGGCTAATTGAGTACCGATGGGACTTCTTGGAACGGGTTAATTTAGGGATTAGTACAAAGAATTTGAAATGAACCAAATATAGGTAGAATCCTGCTCATGTGTGACTGTAATTAATTCAATAATTGTATGGAGATGAGCACGTAGCTTGTCAGTCAGATGAACCAGCAGAGATGAACCAGGTTCATCGTGTTAAAGTCCTTAATTTGCCTCAATTTACAAAGATAGAGAAACATCATTAGCAACCAGGGAATCATATTAATACATGGCAAGAGAGTATGACAGTAAAGTCATGATGTTGAGCAATGATTAGTCTAGTTAATTATCTATGTTAGTGTTTCTAGCCAAAAAAAAATCATTTTTTTTTAATTTTTGTTTTTCTCAATCAGGTGATTTTAATCATCCCTAATTCAAGAATGTTTCTCTCAAATGTTCCCTACTCAGTGCTTTAGTAAAGATATCTGCAATTTGTTGATCAGTAGCACAAAATTCAATTGAGATCATTCCTTTTTTCATAGTTATCCCTCAGGAAATGGTGCCTAACATCTATGTGCTTAGTTCTCTTATGATGAACCAGTTTCTTCGTCATACTAATGGCACTAGTGTTATCACAGAAAATAGGGATGCATCCCATATTTATACCAAAGTCCATGAGTTGTTGCTTGATCCATAGCAACTGAGCACAGCAAGAGGCTGCAGCCACATATTCCGCCTTAGTAGTAGACAAAGCTACTGAATTCTGTTTCTTGGTGGCCCAAGACACAAGGCAGGAGCCCAAAAAGTGAGCCATGCCTGAAGTACTCTTCCTGTCAACCATGAAACCTGCATAATCAGCATCAAAATATCCTACAAGTTCGAAATTACTACCTTTAGGATACCAAAGGCACAAATCAGTGGTGCCTTTCAAATATCTCAAAATTCTCTTCACTGCAGTGAGGTCGGACTCCTTTGGATTTGCCTGAAACCGAGCACACAGTCCCACGCTGAACACAATATCAAGTCTGCTGGCAGTGAGATATAATAGAGACCCAATCATCCCTCTTTATAGCTTCTGATAAACGGATGAACCAGGTTTATATCCAATTTTGTAGTTGTGTCTTCCATTTTAAACTTCTTGAGCAATTTTTTCACATACTTTTGTTGGTGGATCATTGTTCCATTTTTGTTTTGCTTGATTTGCAAGCCTAAGAAGAAGTTTAGCTCACCCATCATACTCGTCTCAAACTCACTCCCTATAAGCATAGCAAATTCCTTGCTCAATTTTTCAGAAGTCGCCCCAAATATAATATCATCCACGTATATTTGCACAACCAGAAGATCCTTACCCTTTTCCTTTAAGAACAAGGTACTGTCAATTTTTCCTCGTTTGTACCCATGTACTAGCAGGAATTTTGATAATCGGTCGTACCATGCTCTTGGTGCTTGTTTGAGACCATACAGAGCCTTGTCGAGTTTGTATATGCGGTCAGGTGACTCCTTGCTTTCAAAACCTGGAGGCTGCTTGGCAAATACATCTTCCTTCAGATAGCCATTGAGAAAGGCACTCTTAACATCCATCTGAGAAGAGTGAATTCCGTGTGTGCAGCAAATGCTATAAGAAGTCTGATTGCCTCCAGTATTGCCACAGGGGCAAAGGTCTCATCATAGTCAATTCCCTCTTCTTGGCTATACCCTTGAACAACTAGTCTTGCCTTATTTCTTGTAACAGTTCCATCCTCATCGAGCTTGTTCCTGAAGACCCACTTGGTGACAATCACTGATCTGTCTAGTGGCCTGGGTACCAAGTGCCATACTTGACTCCTTTCAAACTTATTCAGCTCTTCTTGCATGGAATTTACCCAATCAGCATCTTGTAGGGCTTCCCCAATGTTCTTTGGTTCGATCATGGATAGAAAGGCATCAAACGCACACAGATTTTTCAAGGATGATCTTGTTTTGATTCCGGATGTCAAATCTGTTATGATGTTCTCAAGAGGGTGAGAATTCTGATATCTGTGTGGTTTGAGTACCAGCTGTTCATTCCTAGACAATTCCATGGTGTCTTGTTGCTGTGGAGCAGGATCAGGGTCATGTTGCATATGTTGAATTCCCCCTGTCATGTTGCTTGGGGTAGTTGAACCTGGTCCATCACTTGTTCCACTTTCCATGTTTTGCTTCAATGTGATCAATGCTTCTCACCAGTCCAAGCTCTTCGTCTTCTTGTTCCTGTCTCTCAGAAAGAGTGTTAGTTTCATCAAAGACAACATGCACACTTTCTTCTACACACATAGTTCTTTTATTGTATATTTTATTAGCTTTGCTATGTGATGAATATCCCAAGAACACTCCCTCATCACTTCTGGGGTCAAATTTTCCTAGGGAATCTTTGCCATTATTATGCACAAAACACTTGCATCCAAAAGCCCTAANCACAAGAACACTCCCTCATCACTTCTGGGGTCAAATTTTCCTACGGAATCGTTGCCATTATTATGCACAAAACACTTGCATCAAAAACCCTATGGTGGGATATGCTGGGCTTTCTCCCTTTAAGTAATTCAAAGGGAGTTTTCTCTACCAGAGGTATGGTCATGCATCTATTGATTATGTAACAATCAGTATTTATTGCTTCAGTCCAGAAGCTGTGAGGTAGTTTTCTAAATAGAAGCATGGTTCTTGCCATGTCTTCAAGAGTTCTATTTTTCCTTTCAACAACCCCATTTTGCTGTGGGGTTCTAGGAGCAGAAAAGTTATGATTGACACCATGTTCATCACANAAAAACGAGGTGAACATATCAAATGCTTCATCCTTAGATGCCAGGAATAAGGTCCAAGTGAACCTTGAATAGTCATCAACTAGTACCATTACATATTTCTTACCACCCCTGCTCAGAGTTCTCATAGGACCACATAGGTCCATATGAACCAGTTCCAACGTCCTGGTGGTACTGACCATTTTCTTACTTTTGAAAGAAGATCTTACCTACTTACCCCTTGCACATGCCTCACAAACCTTGTCTTCCTTGAACTTAATGTTAGGAAGCCCTACCACTAAGTCTTTATAGACTAGTTTGTTTAGCTGATTTAGACTTGTGTGACCAAGTCTTTTGTGCCACAGGAGGGGAACACTGTCCAACACACTTAGGCAAGTGAGTTCATTTTTAGACAGTGTGGACAAGTCTATGACATATATGTTATTCATTCTTTTTCCCTGCAAAACAATCTTGTCAGCAAGAAGGTTAATCACAAAACATTTTGTGGAAGTAAAGGCAACTAGGTTACCTTTGTCACACGGTTGTGATACACTGATCAGGCTATATTTCAAGCAATCTATCAGATACACATGTTCAATATCCTCACCTACCTTACCAACCCAATAATTTCACCTTTCTTTCCGTTTCCAAAGGAGACATTTCCTCCTTTTAGACTTTCAAGTGAAAGGAACTGTTCCATGTTCCCTATCATATGCTTTGAGCAGCCACTATCCAAATACCAAATTTGGCTGATTCCTCTCACTTGAACCTGCAAAAAGAATCAGGGGTTAGTTTTAAGAACCCAAACTAGTTTGGGTCCTTTTCTATGAGAGAATGGATGAATCAAGCTTTTTCGACTGGCCTTCTCTTTTGCAATACACTCAATTTTGTAATGGCCAGTCTTACCATAATGGCTGCAGATTTTATTCTCAGAGAGAGTGAGATACTTGATTTTGGGATCCCACTTGGGAAATTGACTTCCAAATCCAATCCCTCTCTGGTTGCTACTATGATTCTCTTGAAGCCATATCAGGGCATCAGAGGATTTATTCCATTTACAAGTTCGATCTAATTCATGTTTGTCTTTGCCAAGTTCTTCTTTAAAGAGTTCTTATCTGTTCATCCTTGGCATACATCTTATCTTTTAGTTTTCTCACGTGTTCCTCTAACATGACATGAGAGTGATCAACAACCTTTTTACTGGATCCTAATCTCAGTTTTAAGTTCTCATATTTCAGTTCTAGAATCTCATCTCAAGTGGATGAACCTGGTTCAACAAGACAGTATTTTTCTTTTCAGATTCACTAACTATGATTTCCAGGTTCATGCACTTTACTTTTAGCATTGCACATTCTTTAGATAGTTCATCCTTCTCTTTGGTTGTTTCCTCAGAATCATCTATGAAATCAAGTAGTAACTCAAAGAGTTTTTCCTTAGATAGGAACTTTATTTTATTTTTAAGATGGGAGTCATGTGATTCCTTATCAGATTCTCCAATTGCCATGTGCGCCTGATCTTCAGTCTCCCCATCTTCTGATTCCTCTGAACTTCCCCCCCCCCCCC
>ML365761.1:0-17993 GCA_005239505.1 Nicotiana paniculata
ATTCAAAGGACAAACTTTTGGTTCAAAAATCTGTCTCAAGGACAATTTTTACCTATTTCCAAATAGTAACAGGGGCAGCATACTCCCAACAACTTCTAAACAGTAAAAAAACCACACAAGTACCCTACTCTCATGACCAAACATATCTACTCTTCAACTTTTAACAAAATTGGTACCAACCATGTGATTTAAACCAATCCTAAGATAGAAAGAACACATCACTAGACTCAACAATTGAACTAATACTCAACTANCATATGAAATCAGAACTCAAACAGCTAACGTAAAGCCAAAACATATCAATGATGAGGTAAAGTAGAATAACCAATTTAGTTACAACAGAAATGAAAATCAAAAACTAGACTGAAAGCTAACTGAAACGATTATTAACAATATTTACACTACAACGAAAACTACGACAAAACGATAAAGGAATAGAAAATTCAAAACATTCAAAGTTTGAGCTTTACCGAATTTGAGTGTTCATACACTAGTGGTATAGCGACGGTGAGGCAGTGAAACAATAGGGGGACAGTGGCACGACTCGAGCAAGATTCCATTGTCGATTTTCCTCGAAACCATGACTCCGAAGATTTGGAGGCTAGTTTCGATGAAAATCGACGACAAAACCTTGCTTTAAGGCCAGCGTGCAAAGAGACATGGAGGCTGCAGAATGACAGCGAGACGGCGAGGCGGCGGTGACACGGCAGTGGAGGCGGCTGGCGGCGGTGGACGGTGGTGTTTATGGGTGAAATTGGGGAGAAAGCGTAGGTATCTCGGAGCTCTATCCATTCATGTATGTGTTGTGGGGTGGAGGTGGCCGGAACTTCATGAATTTGAGAAAAAGAGGGCGGCTAAGGTTTTAATGTTTGCTAGATTTGTGGAGGTTGGTGAGGTTTTGGGAGATTTGAGTTGAAGATATGGAAAGAGGAGGAGGAGAGGAGAAGATGGTGAAACAATGGGGCGGTTTGGACGCCGGTGGACGGTGGTGCCGCCATGGAGAGAAGCGGCGGCGGCTAGGTCTTGAAGAAGGAAGGGGAGAGTTAGAAGAGAGAAGAAGANTCAAGGTTTGGGCCAATCTGGCTCAATTTTAATTAAAAATACAATAGCCCAAACTCTTAACCCCCTAATTATTTTATTTAGTCCTAAAGCAAAGCATACAAGTAAAAGAAAAAATCTTTTTGGTTTATATAATTTAAAGATACAAAACTAAAATATACAAATAAAAGGTAAACAAAATATTTTTGGTATTTTTAATGAAGGAATGCAAATAAAAATGCACAAGCAATTAAAATTATCCAAATACTAGTATGAAAAGTATGCAAAAATTAGGTATTCACAATTATGACTTTTTACATAGTTCAAACAAGGAAAGATTTAATAATAAATTTTAGTTTATTTTAAAGACTTAAATATTAGTAAAATAATTATAAAGACTATTTTTGTCCAGTGTGAACTCTATTTTATAAGGGTAAAAAAGGTGAACGACATTTTGTTAAGGTATTCGTGCTTTTAATATAGTATTAGTCTCTATCTTCATGCGTTGTACGAGAAATGCATAGTGACAATAATAAGCTTTTAATTGCATATACTATTAAATATGTACGCAATACGAAATTAGTTCTTTAAATAGATAAATAAATATATATCATACAAACCCAAGTCATGAATAATGTTTTGACATAATATGGAAGGACAAATTGAAACTAAATATTCTGGAATCGCAAAGTTACGTGATTAAAGTTGTAAAACAACTTAAAGAATGCACTATTATTTACTATTTTATGTGAAGTTCTGATTATCGTTAGCTAAGCCTTAAGGTATATGAAGTCTAATATATATCAAGATAAAGATATATTGACAATGGAGAAAAAAGCTTAAAAGTCATTATTGTCTTTCATGGAACTTTTTTCAGTTGGATGTTATTCTATTTCGATTATTAAATATTTCTATGCCTAAATTTTTTAATTATTTAGTATGTCCAAATCAATCGTCACGGGGAACCTTGTGATGTAATATAGCATATCTATTTTTGAAAGTAATTTATTATGAGTAGTCATCAATTGAGATTAAGCGTTTCTGAGTTGCAAATTAGCGTATATATTAAAAGATCACCATACTTACCCAATCAAACGGTGTATGCTATATTTTATTTTTTCTTTCAATTTTAAAGGATATAAAAATCGATCAATATTTGAATTAAAAAACACGTCTTTAGGGAAAAAAAGCAACTAATAATAATTTACCCATACTTTTTTAATCTTACATAAATTTATAGACTATTTTGGTATAAACAATAGAAAATAGAATTCTAATTAAAGAATACCTATTTTGAAGTCGAAACAAGACATGCTGCTAATTAAATGTTCTACACGTTTAAGATTTACTCTAATTTTTTGTTTCTTTTAGGTATTCTTTCATGCATTTAAACAAGAAGTTAGAATGGCATTGAAATTATACGTTATGTTATGGCCTAAGAAATTTTTCTTTATTTTCCTTTCCAATTTAAGAAGCTCTAATATTAGTTGGTAACAAACTCCTATATTTTAGGTACTAATACTTGATTCTAGTTATTTTATGGTTACAACAGTTTTGTAGTATTAGTTTGTTTCAAACACCTATATTTTAGGCACTAAATATTACAATTTTATCCCATATTCTATTTTTTTTTTTAAGAAGAAATAATTTAATTTTGAAGGGTATAAAAGTCGGTCAATATTTTAAGGATATTTTCGTCATTCAATATTTAGCGTTCCAACATTCGTGCTTTTATAATAATTAGTCTCTACGTTCGTGCAATGCACTATTATCTTATGTCAAAAATTATGAAACACATACAAAAAATAATAAACTTTCAATTGCATAATATTCTAAATTAATTGCAATGGAATATATACGTAATTTAATATGTAAAAAAGTTTAATAATTTGTTTCCTTACAACAAAAAAGATATAATATAAAATCCAAATGAAAAAATTAATAATGGTTTCGCATAATGAAAGGGCAAAATAGAACTAAATTTTATGGAATTATACAATTATGCAATTAAAGTTGTAAAATCACTTAAAGAATACAACAATACTTAAGATTACTTGTCTGATTCAATATCTTTTTTGATTTAATTAAGCCTTAACGATTCAGATACGTAAAAATCATATTTACTCAAGATATATTACCAACAAAGAAATGAAAAATAGAAAGGGTATTTAGTCATTCATACCTTCTGTTTGGCATTCTTTTTTGTTGCACGTTGTCCTATTTCAATTGTTACAAAAGTCATATTGAATAAAGTATAAATTCTTAAATATACATATATTCAAAAGAAAATTATATTGTTAACGCTAGAAAATAATTTAACTCCAATCCTGATCAATCCAATCTCTAGTTAAAAAGAACGTGAGTTTTGCATTCCGTAAGTTCCTAACAAAATAAATAAAAGGTATCGAAGAACTTTCCAAATATCCTATCGTGAAAGGAAAAACATACCTATTAAAGAAGGAATCGTGATATTCTATTCGAAGAAAAAATATTATTATTTGTAAAAGATTTCCTAATACGTAAATAAAAACAAATCACTTTCCAAGAATGAGTGAAATTTATACAAAGTTCCTTACGTTGATCTTTAAGTTTAGTGTAGCTTAATTTTAAGCTTGGTGTAGGTTAAAAAGAGTGAATGGAAAATGATGGGAAAAGAAACGAAGGGAAGTGAAATTTTGAATTAGTGCATTTTGTCCTTCATTGGAAGAAGGAAAGAAAATCTATGTGTAATATAGAGAAGCTCTTCTTTTAGCTCTTAGAGAGTTGAGAAGAAGGCAAGCCTCGCGCCATCGTCGTCGTCGCTCGCTCGGCTGCGGCTGCGGTCAAAGATTGATTGATTAATCTTTTTGGACAAAATTCTTTTCAAATTATTTAATTAATTAATTTAATTAATTTCGAATCTGAAATGACCCGCGAACCACGACCCGGTCTGGTCCGACCCGTTTTCTTTTCCGAATTATTTTAAATTCGTTTTTAAATTTCCCGCAATATTCATACCTGTTCAAAACAGTCATGGCTGTTCTGAAAGGATTCACACCTGTTCCAACAGCTATGACTGTTCTGAAAGGTTGCAAAACCTTTTCAGAAACAATACTAAATTGGCTATAAATATACCTTGAATCCCAGAATTTTTACTTACTAATTTTCTGATCTTCTTCTTCTTCTTCTGCACAAAATATTCCAGTGTATTTTACAGCCTTCGAGTGGTTCGCTGTTCACTGGCGTTTTTGGTACCAACACTCTGGTGAGTTAAATCGTTCTATCCTGGGAGGATATATTCCAACACCTTGGATATTTGAGGGGAATAATTTCCTTAAGGACACACTGCGTATTCAGTAGGCTCGATCTGTTCTTATATTATTTTTCATAGAAAAAAATAACTAAGGACGCCTGGACTAGCGCACCCGCGCTCAGCACGCGCTAGTGGTTGCGCTAGCCAGGTTTCTCACTGTCTCTGGTATATTCCACTAGCGCGGACGCGCTAATCCTGCGCTAGTGAGGTTTCTTATTGTTTCTGTATTTTTCAGAAATTATTATTATTTTATTTTACAGCAGTACAAAGTGATAATACCTTACACAATAAAAAGGTAAAAAAGAGTCCTTAAAATTCCTAATGTAAATAAGAAATAAAGAAAGCTCTCAAAGTAGGAATCTAATATTATCCCACAAAAATTACGTATTTGTTGTAATTAGGAACAACACATTTTTTTAAAAAGAAAATTATAGACGTGCTTTTCTAATCCAAGTAGGATCATCTTTGTAGGGTCGGTGTATGTGTAGTTTAAATTGGAAAAAAATTTCATTATTTGATAATTTATGATTAGATCCTTAAATTACTCAAATACTTAAAGGCATAAAAGTCGATCAATATTTCAGGGATATTTTAGTCGTTCAATATTTAGCATAAAATATTTGTACTTTTATAGTAATAAATAAATATAAATATATATAAATATAGATATAAATCATGGGTCAATGTTAAAAAGTTTATAGTTGAACACATAAAGTTTAAATTCTGGTTCTTGAAGCAACAAATTTTAATGACTCGGATGATTTAATTACCGTCGTGTATTCTATGAGAAAAAGAATCATGGTCATAGTTTGATTCAATCATGTCAACGTCAAATAGATCCGTTTATACGAGTACTCGTACAGCAATGACAAAAGAACGATACTTATGGTCTGTGTTCCAGCAACCAGCAAAATTCACAAAGTTACGCACCGCAAATTTCAGAAGTTTATTAATTTTGAATAAGTACTCCGATCCATCATATTGAAAGCTTAAATTCGAAATTTTTAATTAAAAATAATAATAATAAATTATAATTTTAAATATGTCATACTATTTGTGATTATTAGTTTTACGACGTGTACTATGTTTCGGTGAGTACAAACTTTTAAAAGTACATTAAATGTGTTAAATTATAAAATAAATTTTTTAAGAAGTGCTAGTTTTCAAAAACTATGACTATTGATCCTATTTAGCTAATTAATAAAGAAAGCCCCATAAATGTCCTTAGCCATCTTAGTCAATTGTCACGCTCCGAACCTGGGGGCGAGATCGACACCTGATACCTTACTTAACTTAGCGTACCAATTTGTGATTGAGAGACTCTAAACATACAACATCATACTTTGGTCATTGGGCCACATTGCAAGGCAGTTTGCGAAATAAAATATGAAACTGGATAGAAACTAGCTATGACTGAACATCAATCTAAAGATGGGCTGACAAGGCGGCCAAAACTACTGCAACTGACAAACCAATTAAAATAGACATACAAGGCCTACAAGCCCAACATACTGCACTAACTAACATGATATGTCTACAACCCTCTACTGATGAATGTACTGTGATCGGAACAGGGCATCGACCTACTCATAGTACATATATACACAATATGCACTAGATCCGGCAACTCCGAAGGTTGTGGAGCTTACCGATCAAGGTGATCATGGACAACACCTACGGAGGAGGTCTACCAGTCTGTCTATCCGAACATGCATGCATGAAATACAGCGTACCCAGGAATGGGACGTCAGTGTGAAATAATATACCGAGTATGTAAGACAATAGAATAACTGAAAGCTGAAACTAAACTGATAATATAATAACTGAAAGTAACTGAGAGTCTATGATGATCTGGAGATATACTTACCTGTTGTTATTGACTCAACTCTATCAATATAGTAAGTAAAATAGTTGTCCGGCCCTATAAGGCTCGGAACGTGTAACTGCTCGGCCGTAGTAGGCTCGCTCATAGATGCTCGACCATACTAGGATCGGTATCTTGGACATTGTGTGCTCGCTCATAGGAGCTCGGCCACATCATGCTCTGTATTTAACTTACCATATGATCCGATGTTGCCTAATAGGGGTCTGCCCACTGATTATAGTTTTATGATGGTGAAAATACTATATATATATATATATATATACACACCAATTATAGTTTGTTCGTTTCAGCTTTCTTGACTGGAATGAACAATACTTAAGTGAATATAAAATTTCGATAAGGGAGAATACTGTAACTTATGAGACTAGGATAATGTATATAAATTCAGGAGTACGAACTTCTCTTTATGTCTCGTTATCAAACACATGTAGTTAGGAGATCATGCCAAAATGAAGGAAGGGTTTAGCCTTGACATACCTTATCACAATCTTTCCAACAACCACGTTGAACTCGTCTCTTCGCACCTTAATCTACAACAACGATAATAATACTATCATTAAGTTACGAAAGGTACAATTATCGTCTAACAAACGACATGCTTATTTTATATTAAACCAGACAGCATCTCCCCTATAATTTTTACTTCCTCCAAATTCAAGATAACACCAACAACACAAGAACAACATATATACATTATTTTCCAACTTTATATACACCACAAAATATTACAAAATAGTCCAACACATCTCAATCTCTTCATGCACAAAATGACCATAGTAGTAGTGTCAAACAACTCGAAAATGATACGATGAACGACCAAAATACCACCTGCATTTATGTGGTGTCTCTCCACACACTTTCTCCTCCAAAACTCCCTAAAACAATAGCAAAACATGCAATCCAACAGCAATACAAAACATCCCACAAAAACAGTCCACTACAAGTTGAATAACTCGAACTCACGACTTTCGATCACCGTCCTGTAAGTTCTTACAATTGTAGAGCGACTTTCCATACATTTCCAGCAGAAAAAATGGATGAAAGAGAACACTTACCTTATTTGTTGAATAACTCATCTCCTATCTTGATTCTTCAAACTCTAGGTTTTTCCTCCAACTAAAACTTGAAAGGAGAGCAAATCAATTAGGGCTTGTGTCCAATTTGTGGGAGGATTTTTGCAGGGTTTATGTCTGGTTATTATGCTATATAATGAGTGTTATATTGCAGAACATAATCCCTTAAATGGGTTCTTTGGCCGACCCGAAATAGCCCTTTTTTGGGAATATTTAATCCTCTTATTTAAGCAAACAAGTAACACACCTACTTGTCACCGCGCAGTCTCGCAAATATACGTATATCTCTCTACTCTGATGTCGTATTGACAAACAGTTTAACGCATTAGAAAATAGAATCATAGATCTTCAATTTGATTGGTAGAACACCCCGTATCTCTATGTATATTGGGAAAAATCGTAGTTACATTTGACCCAAATTTCAATAGAACTTATGAACGTAACATGTGATGACTTTCATCGACTTTTGTTTCACAATTCGCTTGACTTCAAAACTTAATACATGACTATCATAAAACTAAAATAAACCAAAATATAACCCTCTTATCATGTTAAGAACTCTAGTCTTACCCCAAAAGTACTGGTTAGAACATTCTTAACTTGTCGATTTTCGATGAACCATTATTTTCTTCAATTCCTTTAGCTTCTGAACCTTCCAACCCTCTTCGTACTTGTTGTTCATGATCTTCAATATTTGTAACCTCCGAGGTAACATGATAACATACTTTATATACTTTTAAAGATGATCTTATTTTTTATCTTACATTAATTTACTTACGACGTACTTTTACATACGAAAATATGGGTTGTAACATCAATCTCTTTATTTAAAATTTATCTAGTTTTATAGTTGCATTGCTTCAGTTTAAGAAGTAATCATGCAAAAAAACACATAACCCTTGAATATTAAGAGCTTTTGTGTTGTTTTTTTTCTTCTTCTTGAAAAAGGCATATTCTTAAGGCAATACTCTCATCATACCTTAGAGTTTATGGACAAGGCATAAACACTTAAACAGTGTTAGTTAATAACAGAAGCAGTCTTTTTTTTTTTCGTGAGCAAAACGCACACATTGTTCGAATATAAAATATAATTTAGAATTGTTTTCAACAAATTAGTAAATAAAAGCTTTTTATCGCAAAAGTAGAATCCAAACTATCACTTGAATCATGCTTACCGTTCCTGATTGAAAATACAACAAAGAAATATAAAAGCTACAAAATATCCACAAAAGTTATGGCTCAATAGTTATGCATCCAACCTCAAGATTATCAAGCATTCTTTGTCTTCTACAAGTCTTTAGCCAAAAAGAAATGCAAACAATACTTAGTGAAGAAGTAACAATTGTTGTTCTTACGTGGTAAACTGATAATGATATCAATCCGATAATGAGGAAAAATCTTGTTGTCACTTGGATCCTGAAAGTTCATATACCAAAGCTAAAAATTAGTTATACTTCAAAGTTTCGAATATATTAATTTAGATAAAGTTTAAGATATTAATTGTAGGTACAAGTTACAAAATATGGTTGTAGCTTAATTTACTTTTTAAAAGATATAAAGTTGGCCAAATAAGTTGATTTGAAAATCCTAAATATTAGAAGTTCCTGCATAATTCTATCAAAAAATTAATATATAAAATTTCAATTGATATTAAAGTCCTAAATATTATAAAAATAATAAAATAATTATTTTGTTCAATGTGAAATATATTTTTAAATTATATCATGACCAATATATCATATTGGGATTTTGTCAGGTTAGTAACCAAAAATAAAAATATAGAAGATTGCTATATAATAAACTAAGTGTTGCTACAAGCAAATTCATGTGTATGAAATCAGTATCGCCTCATCTTACTTCGAACTTACATGCAACAAATCGTACTAAAAATTACAATTCATGAATAGACATACTTCTTTATACGAAGAGAAATATATACTTTGGTAATATATCATAGATATTTAAAAGTTAGAAGGAACTATATTATTTAAGGAAAGAGACTTAATTCAGCTTCTGCATAGTGATGTATCGACAGTTAAAATCAAAGAATACAATAAAAATTATTGTTAAAAAAAGACACAAGAAGCTTGCCCAGAAAGGCTTGAATGTAAATAATTTGTGGGCGATAAAATTGTATCCCATTATGATATTTGCACATATGAATGTTAATTTTACTTAACATGGGAAACAAAGTTTTTATTAGTCAACCTCACTAGCACTTAGCAGAAATAAATTTTCTCCATTAATTAGAGATTCTGAATAAACAGAATAGCAATATCTAAGGAAAAAACATAAAAATAACTAATTTGAGAATCGTACCTGAAGAAACATCGCCGAAAAAAAAGAATATAGAGAAAGTAACTCAATCATACATATAAAGTCCATAATTAAAATTAAATATATAAATCAAAAATCTAAATAGATGCAGAATCATACCTGCAAATCACAATTCTCTTTTGGTACCAATAAACGAAACAAAACTGCAAAATATATTGACCTTAGCTACGTTAATTCTTAGCATTACGAAGCAATTGGCAGACCTGTTTACATCCACAAGCAAGTAGAAGACATAGATCAACTGAAAGAAAAATCTCATAAGTTGGATAACAAAAATTTATATCAATACTTAAAAGTATTAATTAATTAATTAATGAGTTGTGCAGAAACAGATTTTCTTTATATAACTTGTTTCTACTTTGTTAGACAATTATTAGGAGCAGAAGATTTGACTTGCGTAAAAATCAATCAATTTCCTTGTATAAAACTTAGAAGTATTAATTAATTAATGAATATAAAGAAATGATAATAAATCAGTTATAAATTAGATTAGGACTCGTACATACATAAAATAGGAAAATGTTTAGCATCCTATATTTTAGTTAATTTTGAACTCTCAAATATTAGGAAAATAATTTGCCTAGTATGAAATCTATTTTCAAAGGATAAAAAAGACGAACGACATTTCGCTAAGAACATTCGTATTTTTAATATAACTAGTATCTATGAACGTGTGTTGCACGTTAATAATGGTACGTGATGATTTAAATATTTATTTACATGAAGGAACAATAAATTAATTAATGAGAGAAACTTTATGTATAATAATACAACAATCATCTAAATGTCAAAAATTATTATTACATTATAATACATAAATTTAAAATAAAAGAACATTATCAAAACTGATACAAATGATCAATTTTGTCATGTTAGTTGCATAACTATGTATTATAATTTAAAAGTATTTAATGTGAAAGTACTTTAACGAACACTTCTTTGTGGACAATATCTTTTTTTGTATGTTTCCTCCTAATGCTTTGGTTGCTCTGCCCTAACCAAAACTCTTATTGTCGATCTTGATATCTCTCTTTAAAGTGAAACATACAGTTGTCCGTGCAAGAAAATATATTGCGGTAAATATAGTCCAATATTTAGGATGTTTGTCCTTGTGCTTTATTTATTATATATGCAAAACATAAACACACTAAAATTATTTTCACACAAATTTAAAAGGATATTCCTTAGTTTCGGAAGACGAAAGTTAAATTCAGGGATAAGAATATACTGAGAATCGCATTGACCAGTATCATAATTTTTGCGTGTTTGACTTTATTGTCAAAACTTCTATATAACATATGTGTGCTATTACATAAGCTATTCGGCGTATCTAAATTTTTCAGTAGCATGACGAGCATATTTTTCTTCAAATCAACTTATATATGATGGAAGACCAATTTTAACTTAGTCTATTATATAAACGCTGACACTAACATACGTCAGAAATAATAATGTTAACAACAAACATGTATGGTTGAAGCTCATTTGGTAGTAAAATATTTAAATACTCTTCGTGGTAGTAATTATTGATATCATTTTCTGCTGAGTCAAAAATAGAAAAATATTTTATTTTTACTATAATGCAATCAACCTTTTATTTAGTTGATCAACATATTAATTTTGCTAGCTAAGATATCTTTTTAATTCTATCATGTGATTTGCACAAATTGCGTTTTAATCTAATGATAGAAATATTTCTCTTATTAAATGCATTACTATTACCATTGAGATTGATATCAAGTGTTTAGAAAGATCCAAATCATCTTTTATTAGATGCTCTTCTTTGTTTCTGACACAGAGCAAGAAGACACTGAATACTGGATTTGTTCTTACTTTATATTTCTTTCCAGTTGAATCTTTTTCATTTGAGACCAAAAGTATAATTTTGACAAGCTAGATTTTACGTCTCTGCTTTTGTCGATTTTGGAACTACTGGTGGTACTTGACATAAGCACATCCCAAACCATTAATTTTCCACCAAACCGTCCATTAATATCCAATATATCTCTAAAACTTCGAGCAATTATTTCGATCGCTTGACACTTAGCCATAAGTGCTTCATCCCATATTATCAATTTTGTTTTCCTTATAAATTTAGCACTATTGCTCTACTTTGATATATTTGTGATGGTTATTTAAGTTGTTTGAAGAGGTATATCAAATCTAAAGTAGGTGGCTTCACAATAAAATCGTTGTTGGTACACCATTTACTATTATTGCTAACAGTGACATGCCTCTTGATATGATATTTACAAGTAATTTTCGATTCGCCAAAGGCATGTAAAAGAATAATCACGTTATAGCAGAGTCGACTCTTTATAATATAGTCTTGAAAGCTTGTTCTTGTTTAGGATTTAACTTTAATTGTGCTTCCTCATACACTTGTATGACAGTTTGATTCTTAATAATATAATAACCATTTTGCTTTGTGTTTTAACGCTCTTTTTTTTTTAACTTGAATAAGAATTTTACTCATATGATGAATTTAAAAAATAATTGAATTGGATTCTCTTGATAAATAATTAATTAAAAGATTTAATTATTTATTTTAACATAAAAAATAATTTATTCCATATTGATTCGAATCTTAATATTAGTTCATCTCTTGTTTTGAATATTTAATCTTAATTATAATTTTATCCACCATAAATTTTATTTTCAAAGAGTAAAAGATTGATATGACATTTAACTTTTAGATCTTTATGTTTATAGAAGCATTAGTGGTACTGACTCTTACCAACTATTTTTTCTCTTTCTCACACATTTATATTCTTAAATATTTTCATAGTTGTTGTTTAATGATTGAGTATTTTTCAATATTACTCAAAAAATTAATTAAAAAATATTATCTTAGTAGGAAAATAGATCAAATATAATATAAGAGTATATTATCGTGGGGGTATTTTTTTCTCAATTTCAACTCTTTATGTAGTCTATTTAATGTTACTTCTATTTTCTTGGTATTAGACATTATGGAGTGATAATGTATTACCAATATGGAGGATTCTTATGAAATTGATTTTATTAAACCTTCCTATATATTTTTTATAAGAATTTAATAGACTAAGTTTTATTAATTTTGAAATCTTAAATATTAATAATTAGAATAGAAGGTATTGTAGTCCAAAAAATGGGTTATTGCAGTTACATCCTCTTCCTATGAGTTCTTCCGTGTAATAATTTTGGGGCGATTTTGGTAAATTAATATTGTATTTATAATAATAGAGGCTCTCTTTTTTCTAAATGAATTTGGACAATATAATACATTCTCAAATTAAATTAATAATAGGACATTATAATACATTTTCGAATTAAATTAGTAATAGAAATTTTTAAGAAGTATATCCTGAAAATAATAGAATTATATGACTAAAGATATTTACTTGTTCAATTTTATATGAACTAGACAGCTCGAAAGTAATTATACTAATAGGATTCCTAAAGATAATCATGTAGGATTCCCAAGGTGTATTTCTATGTTCTAAAACTAATAGGATTACAAGACTAATATTTAGAATTCCGGTTATGTCGTTTTATTATGAGTTATTATGCTTAATATTATAAGGTTATTTTTGTAAACCGACATTGTATTCATGCTTTTATAATAATATCCATCCGTTTCAATTAGATGAGGTATTTAGTCTGTTCCAAAATAAATGACATATTGCTAAATTTGGAAAACAATTCAATTGTAAACTCTTCATTTTACCCATTTTATTCTTAATGAGAAACTTTCATAACCACACAAATGTCATGGCTCCACAAAGCTTTTAATATCACAAGTTTCAAATTTTTTTTGATACTGAAAGTTTTTGAAAAAATTACTGTAATTGCTCTAAGAAGTTAATGAAAGCGCTGCCCACCTTCCAGTCATTTATTCGGTGGTCAAAATAATTTCTTGAATTAGTGAGCAAACTACAATGGTGTAATACGGAATAACATACACTTGCTTTCCTCAATTTATGGAACACAAATCTAATCAATGATTAGATTATGGATTTTGAAATATATAATCAGATTTGAAAGAATAATTTGTTATCATAGGTGGGTATCATTTTATTCTCAACTGTATATTGTCTTATTTACATATTGCAAATTTAAATGGTTCCAACCAGTTACTTCTTTTTTCTTCCATCTAACCAGTTACTATAATGTAAACTTACTAAGTTACTATAATATACACATACCCATGGTATAATTCTCGCCACTTATCCCTTTTGTATAAGTTTGTTAAGTAAATGATCCTTTTTTTTTTTTATTTCTTTTGCAATTGATAGATCTTTTAGACCACAGTCTAAAGATCCTTTTTGAGAAAATTAAAAATCTTATAAGAAAACGCTAGACCGTAATCGAAAAGTTTATAAGTTATTAATTAAAACATAGTCTAATTTTAACTAAAAATATACGAGCAAATGTTAGACTTGAGTCTGGCTAAGGGGCTTGTAATGTTTTGAGTTTTATTTCTAATTGGGACTTTTATATGTATACGGGATTTTAAACTTATTTTACTGGTTTTGTCTAAGTTCTCATACTTTTAGACCGTAACTAAAGTTTCTTACAAAATATATACAAATTCGGTCAAATTTACAATTTATCTACAACTAAATACACATTTTTGTACAGAATCGAGTCAAAAACTATAATTTACATACAATTTACATACAATTATGTAAGTTGTAGATATTTTATATACTGTTTCTACTCTTGGCATATAAAATATATACAATTTGTTTATGTCTATTTTTTCGAGTTTTAATCTGAAATTTCAAGCAAAGCCACCTCAAATCTTCACTAAATATTTTGAGATATAAAATCTAAAGGATATTACAATTCAACTGCAACAACACCCAATCCAAAAAAAATACGAATTTAAAACTTTTAAGTTTTCTAGTGGATTAACATAGTTTCCAATTCAATATACTCACTCCTGATTAATACTATTTTGTTCATTGATTCCAAAAAACTAAAAGAAATTGACGATCTTCCCTCGTTCAAAAGTGATAATTAGTTACATAGAGAAAAATAAAAAATAAAAAGAAAGAGAAAACATAATAGAATTGCTTGATGTCAAATCTCTTTGTTCTCGTAAAGGTATGGTTGAAGCTGAGGAGAAAGCGGCCAAACATTTTTTTATTGTAATTTATAATTTTAGTTTTGAGGTGGAAGAGGGAGAGAATGGATGGAAGACTAGAGTCTAATACATTATTTTTTATACAATTGATTAATTTGTCTATGAGCTTGTAATTAAGTTAAAACCTCAGTAGTGAGTGTAAATAAGTTTCAGAATTAATATAGATAAATAAAAATCTCGTTCTAAGTTCTATGATTGAAAGGAAGGTGAAGCCGCTGCCCGCAGGTATATACTCAGTGTATATACACAACGTATATACATAACTTGAGTACATACATAGAAAAAGTGTAAAAGTGAGGGAATGACAGAGAAAGTAGGTTAGGTTTTGAGAGAAAACGGCAAAGAAAATTGGTAAAGAAAGAGAGAGGTCCGCTGGATCGAAGCTTTCCCGGCCGGCCAAGGCCTTTTTATTGGTGAAGTTGTTGCCAGAAATGGCTCGGAGGTGATGGAGGTTGACGGAGTAGGGGTTTCGATGGTTTTGGGATTGATTTTCACTATAATATTTTTAAAAATTTTACTTTTATAAAATGCATAAATATAATACTTTTTGGGGTGGTCTTAAATTTTGATTGCCGCTTGCCCACAGGCAAAACTTCAAGTACAAAATTTAAAAATGTTGTCCAGGGCAAATGTTGTTCCCAAACACACACGCAAGTATATTTGATCGACAAGCAATATAGGATAGTAAGTCCAGATATCGTACCCACAGGGATTTGTGATCTATTAGTTAAATTAAATTCAAACAATTAATCTATTCAAGCGAATTCCTAAAGTATGAATATTTAACTACGACTAATCTAGAGTAGCAAACTAAGAAATTAAAGAAACAAGTTGACGAAACTTTAGAGACGAATCCAATGAAGACGATATTCTACAGTTATGGGTTGGCTAACAATCCCGTTGAGTCTTCCACTTAAATCGTCTAATTAACTTATCTGGTTTATTAGTTGACAGGGTTAATATTACTCGTAGCCTTCTCCCGAAGTACTACTCGTCTATTCAAGCTAATCTAACGCCTATATTCCTATGGAATTAGAATTAACAAGAACGCATTAATAATTCCTGTATAGTAACCAAGCAAGGCAATTAGATATATTCCTATCCTAACCGCAAATCCCCCTCCCCCCTCCCCTAAGAGTTAAGACCTTGCTCTACTCAATCTTATATGCAATCTAGAATTCCCTCTCTCGAGTTCAATCATAGATTCGTAGATAGTATTCAATTGGTGATCAAGCAATCAAATAATTAAGCACAAGTTGAATAAATAAATCAATATGATAAATTAATAAGAACAATTCAAGCTTCGAACTACAACGTTCACGCAAAACCAAAAATTCTAGAAATAATAAACTATGAGATTAAAGGAAAAGAAGAGAAGAAAAACTAGGTAAAAGCCTTCCCCAAGCGTGATGTTCTTGCCTCCAGTCGCCAAACTCCCTTCAAAGTGGCGTTTTTGGGTCTACTTATATGTGTAGGAAAAGACCTAAACGTGTAGGTCAAGTCCCAATCAAACCAGGAGTCGAAATAAAGCTTCAAAACTCGGAAGGGACCTGGCCTTTGGAGGCTAGGCTAAAGCCTGGTTCACCCTGGCCTTTGGCTGGCTTCGCCAGGCTAAAGCCTGGTTGAGCTGGCTTTTGCCTGACCTCTCATTTTCACTGTTCTCGCGCACATTTTCAACGTTTAAGTATCCCTTTTGTTCTACTTTCATCTCCAATTCACCTACACATAAAATAGACTCCATTGCGCGCAAATAAAGTATAATTTATCATTAAAGCATGTAAAATACAAGGCAAATAATGTACGACTCTATGAAATTATAGCTCTGCATCACAAACAAGGGGCAAGACTTATTAAATTTGTAGTTCTATCAATGAGCGAGGGGGGACAAAAATTCAAGACCATCCACTTTAAGATATATGTGTGCGCTTCACCCTTTTAAATTGCAGGCCAAAACTATAAACTTCCCTTCTTTACCAGATTATATTGGGAAACTTAACCACTTCTGTAGCCGTGTATTTAAAGGTTGGCCACTTTTTCAAAATAAATGGTGTGAAGTTTGAAGGTAGCCATCTAGTTTGAAGTAACTAATATTCAGACCACGGATCTAATTTTAAAAAAGTGAGCATCTTATAATTAATATACAATGGCATAAAAGGGGCAACCTGGTGTAAATGTTAAAGAATTAAACTCTTAGTATTTGGGGAAAAATTGGTCTAAGTAAACCCCCGCCCCCTCCCCCCTCCTTCCAAAAAAAAAAAAGAGAGAACCACACACGATATCGTCAAAACTACAAAAAGTCACCGCTACACATTGCATTACTTATTTGCGTTAGTCATTGTTTTAAAAGATAAGGAAAAGGAAAAAAAAGTAATATAAGATCTTTATTAATTTTTGTAAAACAAGCAGTACTATGCAACTTCATTGATAATAATTTCATTAAAACAGTATAGTCTCCCTCATTTTTGATTTATTTTCTAACTTTTATAATAAAATAACATAATTCATCTAAATAATAAGGAATTTGAATCTAAATCTAACAATTTAGAAAACTAATATAATACATATATCGCGTTGACAAAGAAAATGAAGCAAAAGAAAGTATAATGCTGAAAATGATTCTCTTCTTTCAATAATAAAGTAATTAAAAAGGAAAAAGAACAATAAAACTCTTACACAACACAGAAATGGAAACATTTTAAAACCCTTGCATGTCGGTGTTACACCACGTACTTTCATGTTACAATTTGTCTTAAGTGAATCAATATGAGTGGGAGAGTTGAAGGATCTTTACAAAGATAATGATGGGTTAAAACAAGTTTTAAGGAAATATCATGAGGGTTGGAAGGTTAAGAAGCTAATCGAATGGAAGAAAATAAGTTTCGTCGAAATCGACAAGTTGGAAATGTTATAATTCGTAATTGTGGGGTGAGACTAAGGTGCTTAAGATGATAAAAAGGTAACGTTATGGAGTATTTTAATTGTATGATAGTCGCATGTTAAGTTTTAAAGTCAAACGAGTTATGGAACAAAAGTCGATAAAAGTCGTCACAAGTTACGTTCATAAGATTTACTGAAATTTAGGTCTAATGTCACTGAGCTTTTCTCTCAATGTACTGGGTGATCCATCCACCAAATTTAAGATCTACGCGTCTAGTTTTCAACGCATTAAACCGTTCATGGATATGTCATCAGAGTAGACAGATATTTGCATTTTTGCGAGAATATATATATATATAT
>ML365762.1:0-27346 GCA_005239505.1 Nicotiana paniculata
TATCATAATTACTCGAAAGAGATTTATGGTAGATAGAGAGTTCATGATTGATTGAGACGATTAGTTAAGCTATAATAAGTATCCGAGAAAGAATTCATCAAAGGGGGAAACCATAACCTTAGACCTTTATTATTATTGTTTACATTAAATTGTTAGTCAATTACTAGTTTATTATTTTGTTAGTAGAATTAGTTAAACAACACCAATTGATATTCAAAAGTCTTAAGAAAAGTGATTAAGTAACAGTTTAGTATTTTATAGACTCANGTTTAGTCTTTTTATAAGACATAGTTGAGCGTGATCAAAATCCTATAGTGAAAGAACACTCGATTAGGTATAGAAATATCTGGGAAAAAAATCTGGTTTTCCTCAGTCGTGGTATTCTTGAACTTGGGTGTTAGCGCACTAGTTTTTCTGGGTTTTAAAAGTTTATCCGTTTGAAATCTACTTTCTGGCTGGTCTTGCTTCAGTTTCTGGTTTTTCAATCTCTCCCTTTCTGGTTTCTCTACTGTTGGTCTTGTTGCCTGTCGGTTGCTGTGTTGATCTCCAGTTTTCAGCATCTGACCTTTATTTGGTCAAGTCCATTTTGCTATTTTACTCTTAAAAAGTATGTATTAACTCATCTGCTCTTAATGAAATGTTGAACTGGAATCTTCTTCTTCTCCCTACTTAAACTAGTTGTTCTTGATGAATGAGGTTATTTCTTCTGCTTTATGTAAATGTGACTGTATAGATGTTTATTAGCATGTTAATGTGATGAATACTGTTTTTTGCTGATGGTATTTCTTTGCTGGAATATTCTATATATTTCAGGCTAAAGGTATATAAATGTAGTTGATAATCGTAGTTCTACCTCCCTAAAAAGCTGCACTATGGTGTAGAACCTGACTTTCTCTATGGTCAGGTTCTCTCTATTAAATGTGCAGAAAATATGCTTTCAATTGAGGCTCTTTGGTCAATAAAGAGATTCAACAAGCAAATCTCTAGGTAGGTTAGTATTAGCACTAGGGTAGATGAGTTTGACCTTCCAATGGTCAAATTCACTCCACAATAGTGCGTAAACAATAGCATGTCATTGAAGTTACCTCTACAAGGGCATAAAATAAGTGGTCGAAAGGCCTCCTAGAGTAAGGAATCTGAATCTCTTAAAATGATCAGATTCTGTCTCTACAAAAGCCTAAAAATTCAAAATTATAGTATAATTGTTAAGAGAAACAAAGATGAGATCTATGGAGCTGAATCTGACCCTTTCTATGGCCAGATTCAGTCCAGAAAAGGTTTGAATATGCTTTGTTCTTCTAAGAGCGTCATTAAGGTTTGAATCTAACCTCCTTCATGATTGGATTCACCTTTTGACAATACTCAAAGGCATATCCTCAACACTGTCCAAATAGTAAAGTGTTGGACTTATAATCTTAGACTAATAATAAAAAAGGGTGCTCTTATTTGTTGTTCTTTGTCCATTGAAGACACTTAGTAAGTAGTCCTCCATATGGATTTAGATTTAGGTTAATGTTGTCATTATGGGATTAAAATATGACACATTCATGGTCAGGTTTAGACCAAGAGAATGCATAAATAATTTTGTTTTGTTAGTGTAGCTTAGCATAGCATTATCAGGTTTAACTTGACCTCCTTTCATGGTCCTATTTGGTCTGGTGGGTGCTCCACAGTTAATTAGTTTGTATGTTCTATAAACTACAAGAAGAGGGCTGCAAATGTACAGTACGAAGAATCCAGATGTGGAGCGGCTATTTAGGATTTCCATTTTTAGTTTTCTTTGGATATTCATAAAAAATGTATTTATACCGAAGCTGTATTTTCGCTTCAGAGAAAAGCTGTAATTCGTTCATTTATGCACTTTGGAATCTTGTAATTTAAGGGACTGGACTGTATATTCATTTTTAGCCTTTCAACTGATAGTGTTAAAACTAAATTTTAAGGCAATTTTCTGGAACTTTGAATCTGCGTTGCTCTAAAAAGTAGTTCAGGGACACAAATAGGTGTTTAATCGAAAAAAGGAGTTGGTATTCAAATCAGTCTACATGAAGCCTTTCGTAAACATTTATTGATTTTCAGAAGTGGTTATTTCAAAATTCAGTTGTTTCAATATAAGTGGATTTAGTAGATTTATTTTTGGTTCATGTCGTATCCTGTTAAACTTTCTGAAATCGATGTATGAACACTTTTGAACCTTGAAGCATGTGATTAGGCTATCTAAAAGTCGACAAGAACTGTTAATTTAGAATTGATAAAACTGCCTGTGTTGTGTATCTTCACTGGAATTACAAAGTTCCAGAAAAAATAAAGTAATTTTAGCTTACCAATTTGAAGCGAGACCAGTAGATAACGTATTTATGTGTCCATAATTCTTATAGGTGTATATATATCTACACGAATGAGGTGCATCTTGATTAACCCAATTTTCTATCAATTACCAAACTAGGAAGAGAAGATCTTTAAGGTTTGTTTAGGAATTGAATTTCCTAATTGGTAGTCTTCTTACAGAAATAGCCAAGCTAGGATGGCCTAAAGTGATTAATTGGGGCTAAAATATGGCCATAGCCCGAAATATGTCGCCTTTTAGGCTAATGAATTTCTCTCTTTCTTCAGGCAACCCCCCAGGTAGAAAGATAACTTTAGTCCGAAATCTGGCAAAGAAACAAGTATTACCTCAAATTACCTTAACCTACACTCGGGTGTGGAAACTCATACCCCCGACCCTTAACTCTAAACAACTAATAAAATGCACATAGCAGTCACTGGTGCATTTCATGTGACATTTTTGCCATGTGCTAAAAAACAACAAGTGTACGCCATCGTAACTTTTCCAAGATAAATCCATAAACAACCTAATTGATTTTAAAACTAAAAATGCTCCCTCAAATGGAAAGCATAAAGAATAAACGAACATCGCCTCGAATAGGCACTATAAAACCGTCATGACCATAGTCTTGACCACGTAATCTACATTCGGGTGCGACAACATGTCCCCGTCTTCAACTTCAAACTATAATAAAAACCACACATTGTAATTGCGGGTGCATTTCATCTAGCGTAGTTATAATGTGTCCAAAAACAAATAAGTGCACGCCATCGTGACTTATTTCAAGAAAAATCCATAAATATTAAAAGCAGCTAAAAAAAGAGAGGCGAAAAACACAATAGGTTAAAAATACGTAAATAATCAGATAATTAGGCCAAATATCAATAGTTAAGCGGCCGTGCTAGAACCACGAAACTCGGGAATGCCTAACACCTTCTCCCGGGTTAACAGAATTCCTTACTCGGATTTTTGGTCGCAGACAAATTAAAACAGAGTCAAAATTTCCTCGGTTTGGGATTTTCAAAACAAAACGGTTTCTCGGAACATCGTCAAAAATCCGGGTGGCGACTCTAAAATAATAAATAAATCCCAAAATCGAATAATGTCACTTTAATTGAAAAAACTACTTTATTACCCCTTCATTAATTCTGGGGTAGTGAAAAAGGAGGTGTGACAATTAGCGCTTGGGCTGAAGGAGCCCTTCCGGAGTCTGCACACACACCCAGTGAGCACTCCGAGTGCCGAGTACCGAGTGCCGAGTGACGAGTGATTGGGAGGCATGAGTGACTGTGAGGTATGCCCGAGGGGCTGCTTATGAGTGATTGTGAGGTATGCTCGAGGGGCTGATTATGAGTGACTGTGAGGCATGCCCGAGGGGCTGATTATGATACATGTTTTTGCCTGAGGTGCTACTTATGATTTTACCACTTTCACTCTGAACTTATGAAATATGTTTTGCCTGAGGGGCCTCTTTATGACTTATTTCATTTTCATACTAAATCTTTCGGTTGAAGTATATTTCCAAATGATTTTTACTGAAATTGGCTTTTAAGCATGATGATTTAACGTATACATTATTGGAAATAAAGGTTGTGCTTATTGTGAATTGATGAATTGATTTTATGTGTTTCTTGCTGCTCAGACCTTATTTATTTTCATTACTACTGAGTTGGTGTACTCACATTACTCCCTACACCTTGTGTGCAGATTCAGGTGTTAGGGCAGGGTGAGCTATCTATCTGTTCCAGAGATTCACGGAGGTTTGCGAGGTAGCTGCATGCGTCTGCAGTCCTGCTCTCTCTCCTGTTTACTATTATAGAATTTATTTTCTTTTGAGTTGTATAATTTATGTAGATGCTCATGACCAGTGACTCCGGGTTCTAGGGGGTTGTATTTAATATTCAGTATAGCTTTAACTATTTTATAAATGTTTAAAGCAAACCTTTATGGGATCAGTATAGTAAAGATGTAAATGGAAGTTTATTATGATTTGAGTGTAGTTTTGGCTGGCCTAGTTCCACGATAGGCGCCATCACGAACGGCTTAGATTTAGGGTCGTAACAGTTTGGTATCAGAGCGCTAGGTTACATAGGACTCACCAGTCATGAGCAGGTTTAGTAGAGCCTTGCGGATCGATACAGAGACATTTGTAATTATATTCGAGATGCTGTGGAACCCTTAGGAAAATCTCACATTCTTAAATTCTTGTCGTGCGAATCCATTGTATTCAGCCAAGAACGTAACTCTTGAATTCCTTCCATATATTCGAACGCGCCCGAGAGCACTTGGTATCAGCTGTGCATCGACGACTTGAGACTTCCATGGATGAGATGTGATTTTGGCATGTTGGTAATGGGCCAGTCTGGAGGACTTGAGGCCAGATTCTTTCAGTGGCTTGAGTGCTGAGATTTTTGTTGTGTGGGCACATGTATTTGGGGACTTATATGTCTGTTGATGTCCTTATTAACAGGACCTTGTGATTAGATGGCTACGCGGTGAGTGTGATTTGATGGTTATATGTGTTCAGACTGTGATTTGTGACAAAAGGGTTGGCTGGAAATGTGGCAAGATTTATTGAGTGTTTGATTTCTGTCTTTGGTATATGGCCTTGAGTTGTGAGTATACTGGAAGATCTCTCATGTTGTGTAGTTGTGGAGTGAAGCGGTTCTTTCTATTGGGTTATGAGTTCCTCGTGATGTCTTTTGAGCTGATCATTGCCCCAGTAGCATTCATGTATTTGATTAACGGTGTATTCCAGCCGTATTAGCACTCCTTGCTATTGTATTCATTGATGACGTCCTAGTATATTCGCGTAGCCAGGAGTAGCATACTCAGTATTTGAGGATGGCATTAAAAGGATTCGGGGAGGAAAGGCTCTATGCAAAAATTTATGAATTTTGGCTCGGTTCAGTAGGATTCTTTGGACACGTGGTGTCCAGTAAGGGAATCCATGTAGTCAGTCATGTGTGGGTAGAGCTTCCAGAAGCTTGAGATTTCTGTGACCACCGCTCCAGTGTTATTTCTGCCATCAGCTTCAGGTTTTTACCGTGTATTGTGATGCCTCGAGGGTAGGTGTTGTTTGTGTTCATATGCAGAAAGGTGTAGAGATTACGTGATAGTTATGGTATTCAGAAGTATATAGAGAGATATTAGTTAGGGCTAAGCGGGCAGGGGTATCTCCTGCTGTTTGTCCTAGGGTCTGTGATCCCTTTGTAGTTCTGTAATAAGTTCTCTTCTACCAGTAAAATGATATATGTTGTAACTGGACTTTAGATTGCTTGTGTAAGTTGGCGTGACTGTTACGATGACGAATGCGAGATTTGCAGATGACTTGAGTTGTTAGACGGATAGTGTTATTATGGGCATTGTGAATTATTGCTTGTCTCGATCGTTAGCTTTGAGCCAAGTGGGGGAGTCTGTTAATGATGAGTTGATTGCACGATTTTGTGTGGTATGGGTTTCAGTCCAAGGTATACTGGTAAATCAGCTGTGACCTGCAGGCGTGGGGTCTGGTAATGTCACGAGTAATGGAAATTTCTTCGGTATAGGTTGTAATGTACTCTATTGGGTAATTGGGTTCTATTGAATGATTTAGTGAAAATTGTAAAAGGTGTAGTGTGTGTAGTGTATGAATTTGCTTGTGGCTTCAAGTGAGTGGATTACTTTCCTAGTATGTCAGTGTGCAAACGGGTCAGGTCGATTCTGTCTAATTGGTCAGTGTGATTGAGATTTACGTTAGAGGGTGTCAATACTTGTGGTATTTCTACATCATCACAGATTCTACATATCAGTATCAGGAAGGTGAAGGTAATGGATTTAGATTCGCAGGAAGTCTCTTCCGGGTAAGTATTTCGAGTGTGTTATTTTTCGGGATATTTGAGAGAGTATTCGGCGGCTTATGAGCCTTAGACGGTATGGTTTTGTGCTTGGGTCGCGTGTAGTGAGTCTGGGTTGAAAATTTTGGCATTATAGCAGGGAAAAGTATCAATTTGAAGGTAATTCAGAAGGAACTTGGGTAAATAGGGCAACTTGGTAGTAGGTCGGATCGGCATGGTAAGGATACGATTAGTTATTTGGGTGTTCATGAGGTGACGAGTTTTTTTTCGGTGTTTCTTAGCAATTTTCTTTGATTTTTGGTGGCCTGTGTAGCTTGGTTGAGTTAGAAGAATTCAGTCCTGATGGGTTGGTGTTGCGCAAATGGGATTCGGATAGTTGTTGATGGTTTCTACCGCGGTTAAGGGTGCATATTTTCTTTTGGCGTGAGGTGGGGGTGACGTGTAGTGAATTTGCTTCTAAATGGGATCAAGTGGAAGTTCTTGGCTAGTTGGGTACATAGTTGCTTGTGTCTTAGAATGGACCGTAGATTTCCCGTATTTTTCCTAGGTTGGCATGGCGTATGCGGTATGTTGGATAGAGTTGAGATTTGCATATGTGAGGTCACGGTTCGGTTCTGGAAGGAAGGTCATAAATTCTTAGGCAGCATGGGCAGTTTCAGATGACTAGGTAGATGATATCACTAATTGGTGCGACTTGATGAGGGTATACATTTCAGAAAGAGCAATGTGTTTGAATTGAGGGTACTTCATTGGTATCGCGGCGCCCTATTGTTGGATCGACTGTTGATATTCAAGGTTTCTTGGTAACACGGAAGAATCATAGGGGTATCCCTCGTGGAATGATTGAGTATTCGGGATGTGTCATGTATTCAAGCGATGGAGTTGAGATCAGATATAGTAATACGTGCGCATCATGGACTTCGAGACTGAGAGTTCTCATAAACAGGTTATTTTGTAGTAGTGAACTGTGAAGATGCGAGCTAAGCTAGTTGGATGTTAGTATGTACCATGATCCCGTCATTGTGAACTTTTCGGTAAGTGATCTATCTGTTATGGGTGACAGAGTTAAATTAAGGTTATTGGTAGGCTAATATGGGTGTGTGTTCTGCATCGGGTCGGAATTGTTGGCTTCGGATTTCTATAATTGAGGAATGTACCATTCGATTGTGATTGAGTTTATTCATGCTCTGGAGTGAACTATGAGTTACCCTTCGGTGTTGCGAGGAGTGATGATTATTGGTTATATGCACATATGGTGCGTTTCTAATTGGGCTTTGTAGCTAGATTCGAGTAAGGTAAGTAATTGGGTGTTGCGGGATTGAGACGTGATGGTTATATACCTTCTGTTTCGGGTGGCATGGTATCGTTCGGTTTCCCCCGTGATTATGGAAATTCATTTTGAGTACTTGATGGCGAATTTTGAATGGTTATTGATTTTGGGCAAGGTGTCTTGAAATATTTCAAGTGGACCAGCGGTTGGATGAGATCACGTAGTGTAGCAGAGTTCTGTAGGGGTATGACCTTTAGTATTGGATTCGTGTGTTTTGATTTTTATATTGTGTGCCAGGCTGTTAGCCTGATATGGTGATGGTAATTTTTAATGGCAGGATAGTCCTCTCGTGTGGATCTTTTATATAATTTGATTTCATTGGATGTTGTTGTTTAGTGCACAAGATGCACATGTTTTGGCTTCGAATTGTATCGATATGTCATGTCATCAGGGTGGTTGTGATGGATGAGAAGAGGTCATTGGACCTAGAATGGACATTTTCAGAATTTTCTACAGCATAGTTGGAAGGATAAAAATCGGGAGTCGGCCTAGAAATCTGCTATAATTCCTGTTTGGGAAGGGGGAGTTTCATGTCTGACTGATCGGACGAATGGTTGTTAGTTCTACATGCTTTTTTCATCATCGGTTGTATATGGAAGTGTTAGAGCGAGACACTTCTTGATAAGAGGTTATGTACCGGTATTGGGTTGTTCTGAGCAGTTATTGTGGTTAAGAGTTATCGCTATGAGTGTTTGAGTCACGCGGTGTATTATGTGATTTCATCTGGGGTGCGTATATGGCTTGATTCATCATGTTCAGACTTATTCAGTTTATAGTTATGGAAATTTTGATCTTGTATATTATTTCAGAAGTGGGAATTTGGTTCTACGGTTTAGGGGTAAGGATTGGATTTCGAAATTTCAACGATATTGTGCTATTGAACCTATATGGGATAGGGTGACGTGGGATCACCCCCGGGTATGTGCATGGTAAGCTACGTAACAGTTTGATGGTGTTGGAGAACAACTCTTGGCACATTCGAGGATGAACGTATGTTTAAGTGGGGGAGGATGTAACGACCTAGCCGGTCGTTCCGATAGTTTAGACCCGTTTCCCCCATTTATGCTTCAATTTATGTGGTTTAACTTCATTTATGTGTGTTGGGTCGGTTGGTTCCGGTTCAGAGTGGTCATGGTGAGAACTGAGGCATTTAGTCTCTCAAGGTAGCCTAATAGTTGAGAAAGTCAATTGAGAGTTGACTTATTGGTGAACGACCTCGGAATGCGGATTTTATGGCTCAGATGGTTTCGTTAGGTGATTTGGGACTTAGGAGTGTGTTTGGAATGGAGTTTTGATGTCCGGCGTAGAATTAGGCTTGAATTGGTGAAAGTTAGTTTTTGGCGATTTCCGGGTGGCAGTGGAAAATAGGCTATTGGGGTCGGAATGGGATTCCGGAAGTTGGAACAGGTCTGTAATGTCATTTTGGATATGTGTGCAAAATTGCAGGTCAATCGGAGGTGTTTTGGTTGGTTTCGGCATCGTTAGCGAAATTTAGAAGTTTCAAAGTTCATAGGCTTGAATTTGATGTAATTTTCATGTTTTCATGTTGTTTTATGTGTTTAGAAGGCTCGACTAAGTTTGAATAATGCTATGGGGTGTGTTGGTATGTTTGGTTGGGGCCTCAAGGGGCTCAGGATTGATTTCGGATGGTTGGCGGAGTTTTGAACTTGGAAAAATGCAGCAAATGGCTGCTGGTGTAAGTTTCTGGTGTTGGTCGCACCTGCGGATTGGTAGCCGCAGGTGCGATGCCGCATGTGCGAAAGTCCATGCGCATGTGCGAAGGGAGTCTAGGCAGGAGAAGTCCGCAGGTGCGAAGTGATGGCCGCACCTGCGAAGCCGCAGGTGTGGAGAAATGGCCGTAGGTGCGAGATTTGATCTGTTAGTGGGATTGCGCAGGTGCGCACCTGGGATCGCAGGTGCGGGTCCACAGATGCGGAATTGCTGGGCAGAACAGTATAAAAGAAGCCTCCGTGAAATTTTATTCATTTCACTGTTGTTGCATGCGGTTGGAGCTCATTTGAGGGCAATTTGAAGAGAGAATTCATGGGTCTTCAGTGGAGGTAAGTTCCCGGATTATTAAAGTCGTTTCTATGTTATTTTGTTCGGATTAGGCTTATAATTTGAAGGATTAAAGTAAGAAAATGTTGGGAAAATGGGAGGAAAGATTTGGAAATTTCTTTTGGCAATCTTAGTGGGCAATTGTGGTCCGATTTTGATGTTCTTGGTATGTACGGACTCGTGGGAGGATAAGGTTTCTTGTGATGTAAATTTTATCGGATTCCGAGGCATGGGCCCGGGGCTCGGGTTTGGCCGTATTTCGAGATTTTTGTATAAATTGATAGTTTTCGATTGGGTTGAGTTCCTTTAGTATATATTAATGATGTTAAACTGATTTTGGTTAGATTCGGAGCAATCAGGAGCCAATTTGAGGGGCAAGAGCATAACGGACTACTATTGTGGCCCGGTAGAGGTAAGTAATGGTTATAAATCTTGTCCTGAGGGTATGAAACCCCGGACTTCATATTTCTCACTGATTTTAGAATGGCGCACATGTCGGATGACGAGTATGTGGCGCGCACTGATTTTTGGATTGGACTTGGTCCTCTCCGCGGCAACTATTGAGTTGCATATTTTACTCTAAACTATATGTTAAATTGTGTTCTAAAGATTACTGAAATATTTGGGCCATAAGCCATGTTTGGGGCCTCGTGCCGACTTGTTTAGACCCCTTGGGGGATTTTTACTGTTGTTTTTTCTCACTGTTTATTAATGATTTCACTCAGTCACATTGTGCTTACTATTTTCGAACTCAGCCTGATTACACTACTTTGAGATTTAAAAATGGTGCTTTGGGTCGAGTACCCCGTTTTACTGATTCACCCGAGGGGCTTTTGAGAGGTTCTGACTGAGTGAGGTCGAGGGACTGATTTATGAGGATATGGTTCGCCACGAGGTGGCTTGATATTAGCGCTTGGGCTGAAGGAGCCCCTCCGGAGTCTGCACACACCCCCAGTGAGCGCACCGAGTGACGAGTGGCGAGTGATGAGTGATTGGGAGTCATGAGTGACTGTGAGGTATGCCCGATGGGTTGATTATGAGTGACTGTGAGGCATGCCCGATGGGCTGATTATGATACATGTTTTTGCCCGAGGGGTTACTTATGATTTTACCACTTTCACTCTGAATTTGTGAAATATGTTTTGCCCGAGGGGCCTCTTTATGGTTTATTTCATTTTCATACTAAATCTTTCGGTTGAAGTATATTTCCAAATGATTTTTACTGAAATTGGCTTTTAAGCGTGATGATTTAACGTATACATTATTGGAAATAAAGGTTGTGCTTATTGTGAATTGATGAATTGATTTTATGTGTTTCTTGCTGCTCAGACCTTATTTATTTTCATTACTACTGAGTTGGTGTACTCACATTACTCCCTACACCTTGTGTGCAGATTCAGGTGTTAGGGCAGGGTGAGCTNTATATTTCCAAATGATTTTTACTGAAATTGGCTTTTAAGCGTGATGATTTAACGTATACATTGTTGGAAAGAAAGACTGTGCTTATTGTGAATTGATGAATTGATTTTATTTGTTTCTTGTTGCTCAGACCTGATTTATTTTTATTACTACTGAGTTTGGTGTACTCACATTACTCCCTGCACCTTGTGTGCAGATCCAGGTGTTAGGGCAGGGTGAGTTGTCTATCTGTTCCAGAGATTCACAGAGGTTTGTGAGGTAGCTGCATGCGTCCGCAGTCCTGCTCTCTCTCCTGTTTACTATTATAGAATTTATTTTCTTTTGAGTTGTATAATTTATGTAGAGGCTCATGACCAGTGACTCCGGGTTCTCGAGGGTTGTATTTTAATATTCAGTATAGCTTTAACTATTTATAAATGTTTAAAGGAAACCTTTATGGGTTATCAGTATAGTAAAGATGTAAATGGAAGCTTATTATGATTTGGCTGTAGTTTTGGCTGGCCTAGTTCCACGATAGGTGCCATCACGACTGGCTTAGATTTGGGTTCATGACACTATATTGATACTTGTTCAGTTTATTATACCAGCGGGTGTCTTGACTATTCCTCGTCACTACTTCAACGAGGTTAGTCTTGATACTTACTGGGCACTGCTGTGGTGTGCTCATACTACTCTTCTGCACATTTTTGTGTAGATCCAGGTATTGATCATTAGTAGCTGTGCAGACTCTTGCCAAGAAGACTCAAGGTAAACCTGTCGTTGCGCTCGCAGGCTTCGTAGTCACCTTCCTATTTTGCATTTACACTGTTTTTTCTTCCTTCCAAGCAGTTGTAATTAGAAGTTGTAGTAAACTCTATAAAGCTTATGACTTGTACTACCGGGTCTTGGGAATATGCAATGTATAAAGAATTATTTATTTTAGAAAAATACTAGATTTTATTATTATTGTTATTATTCCATGAATATTAGGCTTACCTAGTCCTTAAGACTAGGTGCCATCACGATATCCAACGGAGGGAAATTTGGGTCGTGACAAGTTGGTATCAGAGCTCTAGGTTCATAGGTGCTACGAGTCATAATCGAGTTTAGTAGAGTCTTGCGGATCGGTACGGAGACGTCTGTACTTATCTTCGAAAGGCTACGGAACTATTAGGATAACTTCACTTCCTTCAATCCTATCGTGCGAGTTCATTGATCTTGAAGTTTGAAATTTATCATTACATTCTCTCACAGATGGTGAGGATGCAAGCTGCAGATCTTGAAGATGTTATCCCCGGAGAAAATACCGCCAGGGGCAGAGGTAGAGGCAGAGGCCGACGAGGGGCACATGCCGCAGCTAGAGCACCTGCCAGAGAAGCCGTTGAGGAGCCTCCAGCAATTCCAGTTGGGGCGCAGGCACCGGAAGCGTCTGTTGTTACATTCGGACTTCAGGAGACTTGGCACGGTTCTGGGATATGATTGGTACCTTGACTCAGGCGGGGTTGACTCCGGGTGCACCGACTACTTCACAGAGCGGGGGAGGAGTTCAGACTCACGTCGCCCACACTCCAGAGTAGCGAGATCATGTTGGTCAAGTTCCGGGTGTCATGGAAGCACATCCTGGGGTCCCAGTTCCGCCCGTGGTTAGGGCAGCAACATCTGAGGAGGAACAACTTAGACTTGAGAGGTACAAGAAGTACCATCCTCCTACCTTCAGTGGATTGGTGACAGATGATGCCCAGGGTTTCCTAGAGGAGTGTCACCGCATTCTTCGTACTATGGGTATTGTGGAGACGAGCGGGGTTGCTTTCATTACATTCCAACTCAGGGGAGCGGCTTATCAGTCGTGGCGGGAATATGAGTTGGGTAGCCCGGCTGAGTCAGCTTCACTTACATGGGGTCAGTTTTCAGAGATGTTCTTGAGCGAGTTTGTACCTCAGTCCCTCCGAGATGCATGGCACGAGAAGTTTGAGCGGCTGCGCCAGGGTTTTATGTCAGTATCAGAGTATGCCGTCAGATTCAGTGATTTGGCCAGGCATGCACCTGTATTTGTTGCTACAGTTAGAGAGCATGTTCGTAGATTCATTAAAGGCCTCAGGCGTGATATTTGGTTCAGCATGGCTCAGGATTTAGATCGGATGTTTCATTGCAGCATGTGGTAGGGATTGCTCGCAGAGTTGAAGGCATGCTGGATCATGAGAGGGATGTCATGAGGGACTTTGAGAGAGATGTCAGGCGGGACTATGAGAGATGTGTCAGACGAGGTCAGGAGAGAGAGGGTAGAGAGGTGAGGAGGCCTTTTAGGCCGGAGAGATCTACTGGTCCTTATTATGGAGGCAGGGTACGACACGGTAGAGGTTTTATGGGTCATCCAGTTCAATTTGCATTACCGGCTTCGCATGGAGTTTCAGGTACTCATGGGTCTCAGAGTACTCATACCTCACAATTTCCACAGCCACATCAGTAGAGAGGTTGTTTTGAGTGTGGAGATATTAGCCACAGGGTGAGAGATTGTCCCAGGCTATGGGTTGATGTGTTACATCAGGGCATTCAGGTGAGTAGAGGGCGCCCAAGAGGGGGAGGCCCGGCCCGTTGATGTGTTTCGTATAGTAGGTTGGAGGCCGTTGTGCCAGATGTTATAATACAAGTATGTTTTGTGTTTGTTACAGAGGGGAACCATTTGTAATTCATTATAGCTCTGTTGGTCGGGACGAGTTCCCTCATTTGTTGTTTCGTTTATGAGTGAGTTATATGATTTGCACTCTATTTTCGTGTTTGCTCCTGTTGGGAGATTTTGTGAGTGGTAGCCCATGTCTATTATTTGTTTCTATTCATTATTGAGAGATATGAGACTAGTAGTAAATTCCTGTTGTCCAGTACGGTAGACTTGATGTGATTCCTGAGTATAGTGGTTACATGTTGTGATTATTAAGCTCCACCGGTGTGGGGGCCAGCACGTGTTGTAACTTTGTTGAAGGAAGTGATCTAGTGAAAAGTTCCAGTTGGTGGGATATATATATCCTATTTGTGATTTAGAGTTAAGGGAGAAACCCTCATGATTTCGTGCGATTTGAAGTGTTTGAACCGGGTTGTGTACCGTGATAGAAGTTATATTAGGACGGGGTCCTTGTGATTCACTTATATGCTTTGATTCCTTCCTTGTTATATTGTTTTGTAGGTTAGAATTGATAGAGAGTTGTGTCTGTCGGGCTTGTTTGATAGTTTTCTTATGTGTTCTCTTTTCGTATTCAGTCATTTTCGTTCTGTGTTTCTTGAGTTTTAGCTTGCGGAATGTGTGCCCGATGGTGGTAGTTGTGGCTTGGTGATTCGGGTGTCTAATAATGAGGTCTTCGTGTTTATTGCATCATTATCAGTACGATGAGAGGTTGAAACAAAGTCCCTTCAGATATGAGGCTAATCGCTAGTGCTGGGTTGTTTTTTTGGCAGCTATTGTGATCAGAAGTGTTAGTAAGGACCTATGTGTGGTGTGTTATGTTGTGTGGTCGTACCTTGTGGATATGGTCATGAGTTGATGCAGTTTTTTGAGGCTAATACCGGATATGAATTTAGAATCGGGTCTTTTGGAAATGAGTAGAAAGTGAGAAATTGAGGTATGAGGCTTATCGGTGGTGATAGAAAGGCTAAATTGCAGTTGTGATGGTGCCATCAGGCTTATGTGAGTTGGGGTGACATAGGATCACCGGCGTGTGTGTGTTGGAAGTGTGCAATCAGTGATTGGATGAGTTCGAGGTGAATCTTGGCACGTTCGAGGATGAACATTTGTTTAAGAGGGGGAGAATGTAATGACCCGACCGGTCGTTTTGAGAATTTAAGCTCCCTTCGGTGGCATAAGGTATTGAACAGCTTCGCATTGTGTACATCGACCTGTGAGAATGGTTGGATTCAGTTACCGGATGATTCAGAGTCGAATTGGAAGAAGGACTGTTGTTTTGGAAGCTTAAATAGTGAAATTTTGACAGAAATTTGACTTTTTATGTAAACGACTCCGGTACGAGTTATGGATGATGTCAGCAGCTTCGTATGGTGATTTTGGGCTGAGGAGCGCGTCCGGAATGTGGTTTCGAGGTCTGTGATAGATTTAGGCTTGAATTGGCGAAAGTTAGATTTTCGGCGATTTCGGTCGATAGGTGAAATTTTGATATCAAACCCGGAATGGAATTCCGGAAGTGGCTGTAGGTTCGTAGTATCGTTTGTGACCTGTATGTCAAATTTGAGGTCATTCGGACTAGTTTTGACGTGTTTCGACATCGTTTGTAGATTTGGAAAGAATGCTTATTTCTTAGGCTTGAATGCATGTTTAATCCTCGTTTTTGGTGTTATGTGATGTGGTTTGAAGGCTCGACTAAGTTCGTATAGATTTATAGGATTGGTTGGTATGTTTGGTCGAGGTTCCGTGGGCCTCGGGTGTGTTTCAGGTGGTTAACAGATTGTTTTGGGAATTTAGAGTTTTCTAACCTACTGGTTTTTGGAGTTATGGTATTTTTCCGCACCTGCAGATGGGTAGCCGCAGGTGCGAGGTCGCAGGCGCGGAAGGGAAGCCCGCAGATGCGGAATTGGGGAGCCAGGCCTGAGGCGCAAGTACGAGGTTTTAGCCGCACCTGCGAGCCCGCAGGCGCGTGACCTTAAGCGCAGGTGCGAAGATGTGGGAGTTAGTGATTTCCGCAGGTGCGACTAGTTGGACCGCATGTGCGAGGATCGGTGGGCAGAAAAGGAGGTAGAATCGAGGGTTGTTCATTTTCACTCCATTTTTGATTTTGAGCTCGGGAGAAGGCAATTCTTTGACAGATTTTCAGAGGAATCTTGTGGGTAACGATTTCTTACTCGAATTTGGTTTTATTTCATTAATCTATTGTGGTTTTCCTCATTTTATCAAGGAATTTGAGAGTAAAAGTTTGGAAATGGGAGAAAAAGTTGCCCAATTGAAAATCCGAGATTTGAGTGAGATTTTGACGTCGGTTTTTGATGATTTTTGTTCGAGTGTTCTCATAATTGAGCGGGTGTTCATAATTCATAAATTTTTACCCGATTCTGAGACGTGGGCCCGGGGTACTTTTTAGGAAATTTTCCTAATTTCGCGTCTTAGCTTCGAATTTATTAGTTAAACTAGTTGCTTGTAGTATTATTTACACGATATTATTGATTTGATTAGATTTGGGCCATTTGGAGTCGGATACTCGTGGCAAGAACGTGATTTCAAGTTTGATTTGAGCGGTTGAGCTAAGTTTCTTGCCTAACCTTGTGTGTGGGAATTACCCCTTAGGATTTGAGTCTTCTATGTTGATTGTAGTCCGTGTACGCGAGGTGATGAGTGCGTGCTCGGAATTATTTATGGAAAGTTGACCCCTTTTGGAATCTTAGGTCCTTATATTTGCCGAGTATGAATTGTATTTGGCATGATGGAATTTCCTAATTCTAGTTTCATCTTTATTTGCTTAAATGTAGAATTTCTTACTTTTGGATTTACTCCTATTGCCTATTTGAATCCTAATTGACTTATCTGAAGATTTTATTTTCTTTTACTGTCATGATATGTCTTCTTAACTGTTTATCTCTAATTGTAATTATCTTCATCTCATTTTATAATGGTTTGGTCTTGACTGAGGTTATGATTATTTTCACGTTGCTTGTCCTTAAATGAAATTGTTGAATACCCTTGAAACTACCGACCTTAAAGGAAGTTTGGATAGACTATACCTTAGTTGACTTGCACGTAAATAGAGTTATCGGATTCGTGTTGATTTCTTGTTGTTAACCCGTGTAATTAGGTGCGGCTGTTACATGCTATTTTCCTTCCTTGTTGAGTGATTCTTAATATGCCTAGCTTTCCTTATTATGTTTATTTCTCGTGAACTAGTTTTTCCTATCTTGTGATCGAAGGTTCTTGAGTTGATGTATTTATTGTATCTTGAACTGTTGCCATTGTTGTTGTTGTACTTGTTGTGGTGATGCACGAGGATTCTGCTGTGCGGTTGTTGATATGGGGATTTGCACGAGGTTTCTACCGTGTCGTGTTTACTATTGATATTGCACATACGACGTGATAAGGCAGGATATGAGATTGAGGGTTGCGCATGTGGCGAGATAAGGTGTGAACATATTTATGCACGTGTGGCGAAACAAGGCGGGCATATACTTTACTATTGCACATGTGGCGAGACAAGGTGGGCTATGTCAGGGATTGTTTGTGATACTTGTGTTGGCCTGGGGGAATTCGTTGTTGTTGATATTGTGTACTGGAACACTTACGGTGTGAGTTTATTCATGTGGAAATTTTTGAGATGACAATGTACGTGTTGCCCCTGTCTTTCCTTATACTTATGGGTTGTTTAATCATGTTCGGACACCTGCACAAGCATACACGTAGTTATGAGTTGTTGAATCATGTTAGGACACCTGCACAACCTCAGCATGTTTCTGTCTGATCCATGATTCTTCCAAACTAGTATGCTTTAATTCCTGTTAACATACTCTGTTCTATGTGCTTATTTGCATAGTTCATTTCAAATCTCAGCATGTTTGATATATGCTTATATGATGATAATTAATAAACTAAGTTATTCACAATAATGTGAAACCTTGCTTAATCAGTTGTATGTTCCCTGTTCTACAAATATGTAATATGGTGCCAATTTTGTCTATTAGTTCAAGTATCCTTGCTCTTTTTTGTGATTGCTTTAAATACTGGTACAATATTTATGCCTGAACCAGTACCAATCCGTTTGAACCATATGCTAAATATGGATTCTCTTTGTTCTAGGTGGAGTTCTGTTTGCAGTTCTGTAAATTGAATTTGTTTGCTCCTAAAAATCAAATTGTTTTCTAAAACTGTTCCCCTACCCTTTATATATTGTTCTCAAACTTCTACTCTAAGTTATCTAGGTTCCTACCACCCCCAGTGTGAGCACTGCCTAGGGTCCTTGAGACTCTTCCGAACTCTGACACATTGGGATTGGTCTTACAATCTTTTACAAAATATTTCTCTAAGTAAGGTTCTGGTGTGAGCATTGCCCGGGGTCCCTGAGGCTCTTGGGAACTTTGACACACCAGAAGCCCAATCTTGTGTATCAATGGATGGACCACCATTATGCTTTAGATCTGCTTTGCTTGAAGGCCTGGTTCTCAGGTTATATTGGGTATATGAAGACTCCCTATAGTATAATGAATTTTGTTATGTAATTTATTCATTATTGGACTGTATTAATGTAATAATCGCTGTAATAAATAGATTTGGGGTTATTAGAAAAAGCTGGGGGGGGGGGGNTCGTTTAGAAATTCTGCCTATAGGATGTTTTTTCTTGACTTTTTGTGATCATGCATATTAGAGACACTGCCTATAGGTCTTTTGGTAATTCTGCATTAGAATCCATATTCTTAGGATCTACACATATTTCCAATCTCATTGTGTATTAGTGATCATGTATATAGGATCATATTTGTGTGAATTAATAAACTTTCTTGGTAATTTGTTTAAAATTTCTGCCCGCATGGGATTAATAGGTATCATGCCTATAGAAAATAAAAAATCAGCTCCAACTTAGATACCATGCCTACAAAAATAAAATGAATCAATTTCAAAACTTAAAAATTATGTCTATGGGGTTTAAACTAATAGATATCATGCCTATAGGGTAAATCAGTTTGTAAACTTAGAAATCATGCTTGAAATCATTAACTCGCTTAGAAACCATGTTATAGGTCTATAATTAACAATTGTTGATATCATGCCTATAGGATTCTGTTAATCAGTTCCAGTTATCACTTAGGCAAACCTGTAGAGCTATTAAGAATTCTGGGCCTAACAATTGTGACATCTTGCTGCCTGAAATGTGCCCAGATTCAGAACTTAATCAAATCAGTAGGCAAGCTAGTAAGTCCCAATGCTCGTTTTAATAAACTGCCTTCTTACATTATGTTTATGCTCATCTAGATATCATACCTATAGGATCCTAAATCAATAAAGTTTACTGATTTAATTGAGTGCATTTGTTTTCTACTTGTGGAGGTTAATATGAGCCCTTATTTGCCCCCTTATATGATAGTCCTATCTGAATTTTGTTTGTCGCCTAGATTTTTCTCATTTTAAGCAACATAGGTCAGTCTAGAACTACCCTAAATAGAGGTCCTAAATACCTCCAGGACCATAGGTAAGAGACGGGTAGTGCACGCATAAGGAACGAGTTAGAAGCTACTACAATCCTTAGGTAATAACAGAAAGATAGTAATTGGGTAGTAAAGGAGATGATGACCCGTGTGCTAATACTATGAGTAGCACCACAACTTGTGAAAAGTTACCAAGTATTGCATGGAAATGATCCTATAGGCTAAAAAACCTAGGACCCCTTTAATTCTGTTTTAAAATAATGTATATTTGTCCAAATTGCTTTATTTGCCTTTAAGACTAATTCGCTTAATTAAGTTCGGTCGGGACCCACTGTTGTGGACCTCGAGGGGTGCCTAACACCTTCCCCTCAAGGTAATTTCGAGCCCTTACCCGATTTCTGATAATGCAAACTAGTTTCATGAGTTAATTACTCTAGGTGCCCTAACGTACCTTAATCCGTTAGGTGGCGATTTTTCAAATCTCATACCCCATCTCAAAAGAAAGGGAGTTATCTCGGAATTGTCGAAACTCCAATTTCTGCGACGAAAAAAGGGGGCCGACAGTCTTGTGGCGGATACCAACTCATCCGCATTTTTAGCAGTCCATGTGTTGGAACTGTTTTGCTCAAGATCTACGTTCTCCAGTTGTTTCATTTAGTCCTTTCCTTAAAAAAATTTCTTATTATTCTTTTTATCTTTGACCTCTATCCGACCTTCTTTATTCTCCGTCAGCGTCTTCCCAACCTTGATAGTCTTCGCCATTGCTAAAGCGCTAGGCTGGTCTGCCTTACGCTGTTGTAGCCTGTATTAAGCATCTAACAACCTTGCATTTCGCAGTCAAAGTAATAGTCTGAAATATTTCCATATTCCCATTTTGATTAAGCTTCTCCACCACCCCATGTGAACCAACCAGTGCCACACCTACCTCATTAACTTTTTGGCCTAGTAAGATCGATTTCCACACTGTAGTTAGCCTGATATGAGCAATTATATTCTTATCCAAAGCAATAAGGGGGCGAATCCATTCCATTTCAGCCTAAGTCGTGGTAATGGAAGTTTTGGGAGTGTTACCAAAATCGAAGTTAGAGTCAGTGGCAGCTCTATTAATAACGTTCAGGGTGGTATTTCACCCGCAAATTGCGGCAAAAATTCTATGTATATATATAAATATGTATAAGAAATAGTATATATATTTAAAGTGACACCGGTAGAACAAAAATGGTCAAGGTACCAGTGGCAAATGAGCATCTTTTCCTACAGTTGTGTTGTTGGGCGAGAGTTCGACTGCGGTCGTGAGCAAATTGTTATTGGTAAATAGATTTATACTGACATCGCAAACTTCTATTTTAAATGTTTGAATATTTTTTATAGAACATTCTCTATTAAACAATAAAAAGTTAGAATCCTTTTAGGATCTTTCCCAATCTCTCTAAACCCCGTAAAAGAAAAACCCATCCGTTTCATCATTGCTGCTCGCCGTGCTTGCTGCTTTTGCATTTGCTTCATGCTTTCTCTGCTGCTCGCTTCTTCTACTTCATCTCTGCTCATTTCTCACTGCTCTAGCTTCTACGTCCACCATTGTAAGCTCCATCAGTTTTTTCCTCTTGGTTATCTTTAAACCCTACATGGCTATTTATTTTTTTCCCCCATCAAATATATGTTCTTTCTCTGTTTTTGTTGTATCTAGTTGGATTTTAGTATTCTCATAAACTTTGTTGTCATTGTTTTCGATTCTTTATTGGTAATTTGGTATGCATACATAATCTATTGTAGTATATAATATATATAGAGTTTAATTCACTGGTTAACAAACCTCCACGGTGCTTCACATTTGATGGGAAAAAATTAGGTTTCATCGATTCCCTAGTATTGGGGGAGGGGGGGTTGAAAGACCATGTCTTATCCTGTTATCCAGATCTTTGTAACTAATTTTTGAGTTTATAATATGGGCTTATGACTCCTCAAATCAGAAAAACATAAAAGAAATATCTTTTTAATGAAAAAAGCACAATAGAAATATTGAATGATTACTAATCTATATAGAAGGGAGTTGAATTATTTTTATGAATTGAATTGAGGTGGATAAATTTATCATGTCGTTGGACCATTCTCAACCAAGTCCCAGTTGTCAATCCTTGAACCATGAGGATGCCAATCTTTCTCATCTTCTAGATGAATTGGATTTGGCGTCACTTAAAGGCGATCCAAGAGAAAGAATACAAATTTCTAAATAAAACCCTCGAATACGAGATGAAGTGAGAAAATATTACATTCAACAAGGTCCTTGTCAACTTTTCTAGCATCAATTTTCAAAAGCTCTAATAGGAGGAAGAATGCGTCAATTTGTTCCAAGTTGGTTCAATGGTCAATTTTCTAAATGGTTGGAGTATAGTGTGAAGAAAGATATGACATATTGCTTATGTTCCTATTTGTTCAAAAATAAATTTATTCATGAAAGTGTGGGTGAATTTTATACAAAGAATGGTTTTCGGGTTTGGAATAAGGGGCTTGAAAGATTCCGTTTATAAGTTGGTGATGTTAATAGCATATATGATAAATGTTTCAAAGAAATGCTAGATTTATCAATCAATCCAATTTGTTTTGATAAGCACTTTGAGAAATTAAAAAATGGGTATCGGATGCGTTTAGAAGCATCAATTGATATAGGAAGACTTCTATTGTTGTATGAATTGCCTTTTAGGGGTCATGATGAAAGTAAATCTTGAGCAAATCAAGGCCTCTTTCTAGGATTCTTATGATGGAACGGGTATAAGCTTCCGCATGTGAGAAAAGTAATATTAGAGAATGCTCCACAAAATGATACTTTGACTTCCCTATGATCTAAAAGGATATTATGAACGCTTGTGCAAAAAAATATTAAAGGCTATAATTGGAGACTTCAATGGAGATTACTTTAGTATATTAGTTGGTGAATCCAAGGAGATCTCACATAAAGAACAAATGGCTCTTGTTTGCGTTATGTTGATAAGAATGGTGAAGTGGTAGATCGATTTTTTGGTCTTATGCACATTAGTGATACATCGGCATGCTCATTGAAGGAAACAATCTACTCTTTACTTTTAGAGAACTCACTAAGTCCATCCCAAATGCGTGGATACGGTTGTAATGGAGCTAGTACATGAGATGAGAGATGAATTGTCTCAAGACTTTGATTATGAAAGATAATCCATTGGCATATTACATTTATTGAGTTGCTCATCAATTTTGATTAACACTTGTAGTTACTGCTAAAAAGCATTTGGATGTTGAAGATTTATTTTGTCATGTTACTAACGTATTGATTGATATTGGAAAATCTTTTAAGCGCAGAGATTTGCTTCGGCATCTTCAAGCTGAAAAGCTGGAACAATTACTTGAGTCCGGTGAAGTTCATACTGGGCGAGGACAAAATCAAGAACGCGAGCTTCAAATACCAGGTGATACTCATTGAGGATCACATTTCAAAATATTAGATAATCTTATTGTTATTTTCTTATCTATTGTTCATGTGCTTGAAGTGATTGAATGTGAAGGTTCTACCTCAAATGAGAGAAATCAAGAACAATATCTTTTGAGTGAGATAATAACATTCAAATTTGTTTTTATGCTTCACTTGATATTAAAAGTGTTGGCAATGTCAAACGAGTTAAACAAGATCCTATAAAAGAGAGATCAATAAATTATTATTGCAGTGGAGTTTCTTAATATTACAAAAAAAGATTGCAAGATATGAGGAAATTGGATGGGAATCCTTGATAGATGGTATTTCCTCATGTTGAGATATGCATGATATCTTAATTCCCAAGATGGATGAGTCCTATTTTCCAAGAAGTCGAAGCGCAAGTCTTCTGGTGTTTGTTATTCACACTACTTGCGTGTTGATGTCTTTTATGTTGTGATTGATATGCAACTTCAAGAACTTAATAAGAGTTTTGATGTAGTGAGTAGCAACTTGCTTCTGGGGATGGATAGCTTAAATCCAGCTAATTCTTTTACTAATTTTGATAAAGGTAGAATAATGAGTTTAGCAAAATATTATCCAAATGAGTTTGATGAAGTACAAATTCGGTATTTGAGTTATCAACTCGACACTTTCATAATTTATATGCGAGATGGTAATCCAAAGTTCTCCGACTTGCTAGGAATTAATGATTTGGCAAAAGCATTGGTTGAGGCAAATCTCGTGGAGACTTATTCGTTGTTTATTTACTTGTGAAGTTGACTCTGATTTTACCTGTTGTTACCACAACTGTGAAAAAAACATTCTCATCCATGAAGCATATAAAGAATGAAGAATGGAATAGCATGGTGATCAATATTTAAATGATTGTTTGGTTTATTACAAAGAGTATGATGTCTTTATCAATGTAAGTAATAATGTCATTATTGACCATTTTCAAAATATGTAAACTCGTCGAGGACAATTGTAAATGGATGATATATATTTATGATATTAGTAATTTATGCTTTGCATCAAGTAGTTAGAGCTATTATATATTTTTTTTTCCTTTGATCGATTTGTCTATAAGATGAATAGCTCGAACCAAAGCCCAAGTTGATCAAATCGATTAGCTTGGCATCCGAAACCTCCAAATCCTGAATCCGCTTCTGATTAGAATAGACTATGTATCAACTTTAAAATTTTTGATCCACCTCTGAATCCTCGTAAGCATACCACATAGAAGATAAGTTCTTTTACCATAAAAGCATTTGAAATCCTCCACATTGGAAAAATCAATAAAACTAGTCTTATAATTATAGGCTTCAATTTTAAACAGACCTTTCTGTGGAAGATCCTCTTAAAATAATCTCTAAGTTTATTGATTTGTTGCAGAGTCCTAGACAACTTGCCCACCATTGTGAGCCTGTACTTCTCTGCCAATAGGTCGTCCTCCCTGTTCAAAAACATCACTTTTGCTTTTTCCATCTACGAATTCGTAGGGCATGTGTTCTAAACGCAGACCATCTGTCCACCTCCATTCGCGAACCATTTGAGGCAGCCAAGTTATTGAGGAACCCATTAGTAGTAGGGTTTGAGAGTGGGACATACCCTTGCTACTGATTGTAGATCGACAACTTACCAATCAGATTCATCGAGGAAAGCCACTTTGAAAGGTACAATTTTTGCCCTAGTTCACAATTTCGAGGAGCGCATGAAGACGCATTCCGTAATTGCATAATTTATGTACTATTATTTTATTCTATGTGGGTCTTGACTTCCAAAATAAAAAAAGGGTGAAACTCTTAAAAAGTCATGCTACGAGAAACAACTGGCAAAGATGAACATGATGAAGCAAGCAACTAAGACTAGTCTTGTTTCTCAGTTCTTTTAAAATACTTATTTGTCTAAACCTATATCATCAAATTATATATATCATAGTGGCATGACTTTATGTTATCTGCGTTTAGCCCTTTTGTTAAATTGTTCACAAATTCTACCTCATTGACATATGTCTGTGATTTTTTAATTATTCACCAAATTCTTCCATATTGACATGACCTCATTTGATGTGAATTTTGGTTTATATTTATTTTATTTATTTTGTATATTTTTCGTAAATTTTGCCCGATTGGCATAACTTTGTGTTATATTTATTCTACCTATCTTATTTAATTGTTTACAATATTTGCCCAATTGACGTGACTTTGTGTTATATTCATTCCACATATGTTGCTTAATTATTCGTAAATTTTTCCCAATTGGAATAAATTTTTGCTATATTCATTTTACTTATCTTGTTCAATTATTCACAAAATCCACCCAATTGACATGACTTTGTGCTTTATTCATTCAACCTATCTTGTTCGATTATTCGTAAATTATGCTCGAGTGGCATAACTTTGTGCTATATTCATACTGCCTATCTTGTTCAACATCCATCTAATAGACATGACTTTGTGCTATATTCTTCCACCTATCTTATTCAATTGTTTGTAAATTCCACCTGACTTGGCATACCATTGTGCTATAATTAATCTACCTATCTTGTTTAATTGTTCATAAAATCTGCCCAATTGGTATGACTTTGTACTATAATTATTCCACCTATTTTATTCAATTGTTCATAAGTTTTTCCGTATTAACATAACTTTGTGATAATAATTCTACCTATCTTGTTCAATTATTCATAAAATTCGCCTGATTGGCATGACTTGATATTCATTTCACCTATCTTGTTCAATTGTTCGTAAATCCTCCCATTGGTATAATTTAGTGTTATGTTCATTCAATCTATTTTGTTCAATTATTCACAGAATTCGTTGCTTGGCATGACTTTATGCTATAGTTATTCCACCTATCTCGTTCCATTGTTCTCCTTCTGAATTATTTTTTTGGAGGTACTTTAATCGCCGCTAAATCACTTTCTCGTTCCTCTATTGTTTGTTGCTATGGTGAAAGATACATGAGTTCACAGAAGATACATGGGTTCACAACCATTTTCAGCATTGTTTGAATCTCGGAACTATGGTTCTCTATGCATTATTGCAGGGAACTAAAAGGTCATTTGCCTTGACTTTTAAATAGAAGTAACTTAGTGAGCGTTTGGACATAAGAATTGTGAAATTTCGGAAAAAGTAAAAAAAAATTCAAATGAAAATGGTATTTAAAAATTAGAGTTTTGTTTGAACATGAATACAATTTGAAGATATTTTTGAATTTTTGTGAGTGATGTGAAGTGAATTTTAAAAAATAATTTTTTGGAGTTCTTCAAATTTCGAAATTCAACATCAAAGTGAGATTCAACATCAAATTATGTTGTGATGATGCTGAGAAACTCATTATATTATTTTTTGTGTAGTGAAAACGAGCACATGACAGTCATGTCCTAACTCAGTTGCGCGATGACGATATATTGAATCAGGATATGGCAGATGCACAGAGTGCGGAAGATGACAGTGATTATGACAACGACACTGTTGAGTCTGGAAATGATACACCCTTCCCTGATGAGAGCGATGATGAAGAACCACACTTCGTAGATGAGAGAGAGAATGAGCAACCCGATTTGACGAGGGAGCATGATACCACAACTGAGCATGCTCCGTATATGCAGACTCTACCTACCAATTGAACCACGGTGTACGAGTCCTATGTGGCCTTTTATTCAATTGAGATTCCCTACCTTGATAACTTGCCCAGTATGCCGGATGTGGATGCTCTCACAAGGGATCTTGATGACATTCGTACATCAATATGGTATGAATCTAGACCAATAGTGCTTTGTAAGAATATGCTTTTTGGTGACAAGTCGTGCCTTAGCAGGGCAGTGCGAATTTTCAGCATAAAAAACTGTTGTGAGATCGAGGTTGTTGAGTCATCTAAGCAAATATGTAAGGTTGTTTGTCGTAGATGTGACCAAGGTTGTTAGTGGATGTTGCATGCGAGAAAGTTGAAAACTAATATGTGGATCGTGGGGAAATACTATCACGACCCTGAATCCCAACCTCGGGGTCGTGATGGCGCCTAGCGTTCACTTGCTAGGTGAGTCAACGTGAAATAAGTAATTAACCAATTTTAACAGTTAAAAACAAAATAATAATATTTGATGAGAAATAAATGTCAAATCTAACACAGTACGAATAATAACCATGTGATACTAACTACTCCCAGAAATCCGACGTCACGGGTACACGAGCAACTAGAAGTCTACGAACATAGTCTGAACTAAATACATTTGTTCGAAAGAGATAAATAGTAAAAGTAGGAAACAGAAGGGGACTTCAAGGTCTACAAATGCCAGCAGATCTACCTCGAGTCTCCGTATGAAAGTGATCCGAGCCGACGCACCTCTAAGCACCGCTGGGACCGATACCAGTATCTGCACAAGAAGTGTAAAAGTGTAGTATGAATATAACCGACCCAATGTACTCTGTAAGTAGGGGTGTCAATGGTTCGATTCGGCCGGTTATTTTGTGAAATTTATACCATACTAATTTTTCGGTTATTCTATTATGTATAACCAAAATTAGACTTTTCGAAACCGTCCCGATCATGTCAGTTTCTCTTCGATATCGGTACAATCGGTTAATTTTCAGGTTTTTTTAATGTCATGTAAAAATCACTAGTAGAAGAAGAATGCAATAAAATACATACTTTTATAGGACTTATTAAAACTCTCTAGACATTTTTAAATATCAAAAGATGACCGAAGTATAGATCCACCAACTATTCTACAGCATCATAAAAGAAACTAAGCAAATACAAAAAAAAATAAAAAAATAAAAAAAAATATATATATATATATATATATATATATATATATATATATATATATA